>WOUA01000092.1:0-20110 GCA_021397985.1 Sporothrix dimorphospora
GAGCCTCTCGCTCCGGATGAGCCAGCGGAGGAGTGGTCGGGCCGTGAGGCCCGTCTGTAGGCGGCGGTCTAGGTCCGTTGGCGTACGTGGCTAGCCGGCCGGCCGTGTGGGTGCTGCTGTATAGAATAAGAGGACGTGGGCCGGGGTCTCCTCCTCGGCGCCGTACTGGCACTCTGGTGAATTAACGGCCCCTCTCCGGGAGAGGTGGGCGTTGAGGCCGATGTGCCCGGTGCGGATCTGTGTGAGGAGGCTGCTTTCGGCCTTCGTAAGGTGGAGGTGGCGGCGCCGTACGGCCCGTGCCGTCTAGTACGGCGTCCGCGCGGCGAGGGATCCTGCGGAGTGGCCGTTGCTGGCGTCTTGTTGCTAGCGGGCCTTCTAACGGTCGGTGACGGTAGCCTAGTCCGTCTCCTCCGGGGTAGGTAGCCGGCGTGAGGCGGGGGGAGGCGCGAAGTGCTTAGTAAACGGCCGGGGGCGGTGGACCGTATCCCGGATAGCTTGGGCTTTCGTTTGGTAGTCCGGTCGGGTTAGGAAGACGGCGCGGCGGTAGGTAAGGTATAGGTTTAGCGGCGGTATGCCTGCCTCGGTGTGGAGGAGGTGGATAGGCGTGGATTTATAAGCCCCGAGGACGGAACGGAGGTAGCTGTGAAAGATAGTATCGAGAGAGGCCGTCGGCCGGCGGTTGCCCTCTTCCGGGAGGAAGACGCTCGCGCCGTACGCTGCCGTGCTCCTGAGTACCGCCGTATAAATCGTACGGGCCCACGGGAGCGTACACCCCCACGTCTTCCCGGCGAGTCTCGTGAGAGCGTGGCTTTGCGTGGTGAGTCGGCGTTTTATTTGCCGGAGGTGTTCCGAAAAGAGGAGCTTCCTGTCGAGCCAGATACCTAAGAAGCGGGCCGACTGGCGGGGAGTGAGGACGGTGTTCCGGTTGAGCGTGAGCGTCTTCGTCGGGGCTGCGTGGGTGCGGGAGAAGTGGAGGAGCTCGCTCTTTGCTGGCTCAAAAAAGACGCCTCTCGGCCGCGCCCACGCCTCCCGTAAGAGACGGCAGCAGAGGTCCGTCGTGCGGCTGACGGCGAGGAGATTCGTGTCGTCAAGGAACTAATTAAAGTACGGGAATATTATTATATATGGGAAATAAAATAAGTCATAAAATATAAATAAAAGAACTATCTTATACGGTAAATAAAATAATGAATAAGATACAAATAAAGTATAATAAATATATAAGACTAAGGCTTCCTCCTAGTATATCAGATAAGACTTAGTCGTTACCGATTGTTTAAAATATAAACTTATACTAACCTATATTCTTATGCTCTTATTATATATAATCACTATACGTATCACCTCCGTTATTATATTGACTATTATTTAATAGTTACACCTTCTCACTGTTCTTATCGAATAAGACCCCCTCCCTAGCTTGATTACCTAGTAGAGACTCTCTCCCTTGGGAAGTGCCTTTGTAACTAGCCATAAACGATATTTCCTTCCTTTCTTCGCGAAGAAAGAATTATAAAACACGCGGCGTCAATATAACCAGGGATGTATCGTGACTACAAGATTTATTCTTTGAATTTATTATTATGTGTTGTACTTGTCGGGAGGCGCGTATACGGAGGCCTGCTCCGCGCCCGTCCTCATTAACACCTTTTATACCGGCCACTTTTCTGTCGTTCTTGGCCGCCATGGGTCCCTTTTCTAGCCTCGTAAGGGTTAGGATCGTAATAGTTACGTATTGTTAAAGAGAAACCGCTACGTATAGTCGTCGTAACATTGAATTTTCGGATATACGAACTGATGCCGGTTGCCGGTGAGATAAATTTGACACCAGTCTTGTACAAAACCCACCGCAAAACTACCGAGTCTAAGTGGTGGCTAGGCGGTGTGACGTGGCCTTGGTTATTAGTCTCGCGTCGAGCCACCGAAAGAAAGGCCATTAGCCTCGGCGTTAAGATATTTAACCCGCGTCCGTCAAAATACGCTTGTTAGGTTTCACCGAAGTTCAGACGAAGGATACGATAGCAGTATCGTCTCCTCATCTTGCGCCGTTCTCGCTGTGCGTTAGTGGCCCCGGTGCTCGGCGTAGTCTGGAGATTTGGAGGTCTGGGGTCTGGGGTCTGGGGTATGGGGGGTGGCCCTGCTTGAGCCAGCACTAAAAGCACTAACCTAGCGCCTGGCAGAAGTAAACAACGTTATACCATGTAAGTACGCCGACAGCATCCAAGCAGCCAGCTAACAATGCCGGGTATCGTACCAGATCAAAGCCGCATGGTTCCCCTCATGCCAACATGGCACATTTGTACGGAGTACCTCTCCGTCGCCGCCTGCCTCGCTGCACCTTAACACCCGGTCACACGGTAGCATTTGCTGGCTTGTTCCACTTTTCCCAGACCTTGTCCCTCTAATGCATACGGATCTAGCCAATCAGTCCGTCTGCAAGAGCTCGCCTTTACACGCCGGGAGGTCGTGGAGAGTCTGCGGGGTTTCTCCGCATGTGTGGCTTCAAAACTTGCAGGACAAGACGGCCAAAAGCTCGGCGCCACCTGGCAGCAAAGTGGGCACTAGTAAGGTCTCAATGCGATCCTCGCGCAAGCTCTTCCACGGGACAAACGACAAACAAACAAGGTTGCTAACTCGGCCGACATGCTCTTCGGTCCTCTGCCGGGCCCCAATCAGTGGCCAAGGCACTTGGCCTCTTTGATGGATCGTCCTTGATATCACGACTGTGCTTGACGGCCTTGCCGCTACGGTCCCTTGCGCGACTGTAGCCAGTTTTCCTTGCAATTCTTATAAATAATGTAATGAGGACTACGCTATGGAACTTTCTCCACTCGCTATCCAGGTACCAAGGAGAACAAGAGGGAAAATCCAAGAGAAAAACATGACGAGCAAAACAACGAGCCACTCTATCGGGCCGAAGACAGCGTCTTGAGTTTTTTTTAGTTGCTTTCGTTGTTGACGTTGTTGTTTGTTTGGCAGCTTGTCTTTATCAAGTGCTTTTCTTTCTCTTTTTTTGGCTTGTGGGGAAGGGGCAGGGGGGTTCTGTATTGCGTCTTTAGTCTCGTGAATGTTGTCACTATCGTCGTGGTCACTATAAATATATAAAACTTTGCGACACGCCGTGTACTTCCCGGCATGTTCTTGTTATGATCGGTATTAAGCAAAGCCATTTCCCAAAACACCACCCACCGGTACACCAGCCTCTTCATCAAGTACAATGGTTGTCCTGGCTTCTCCCTTACGGTCCCTTCTCGCCCTGTTCGTGGCTATCAATGGCCTGAGCTCCGGAGCCGCGGAAGGCGTGGCGCATCGGCACGCGACAGACACTACGGCGTCAATGCCGAGCGCTTCATCCGCCTCTGCGGCCTGCTCTTCCGCGGCCTACCAGCTGCAGGGCTCTCTTCTGGAAATCAAAGACAAGGGGACCCAAAACTTTACGCTCCAGGCAAACTGTGGACTAACGTGGACTATGAAAAGCGCCGCCGACATCACGTCTTGGTTCGTCGACGGCAACAACTCGCCGGTTTTTGTCGGTAGCAGCCACATTGCCCAGATCGCGTCCGTCAACAAAGATGTGCTCATTATTTTACTTGATGCCTCAGAGATTAAGAGCTTTAACACAAACGGTCCCGGCATACTCACGATCCGGCCGCCTGCCAGCGCGTTAACGGCGGGACAGACTAGCTACAGTCCGGTCAGCGTGGCAGTCGCCGAGTACTTTATTCCCGAGCTGGTTATAACTGGCGAGATCATGGGCAGCGCCTACACCCACGGAAAGAGCACGCTCAAGGAGATGTTTGGTATTGTTGTTAAGTACGACGCGGACTCGCCAGCGAAGCTGTGGCTCGATTTGCCTGGCCTCGTGGACGCAAACATTGACGCCACTAACGCCACCGTCTCGGTTGTCGAAGGCGACGGCTACTACACGTCCGAGTACACTCTTGCCGCCAACAAGTTCACCGAGTCGTGGGTCAACGGCAAGTCCAGCTACAACCTCCAGCAGGGCGACCTCATCATCAACACTGGTGACTACCTGTTCACCGATCCCGATAGCAACCGCGAGTGGAGCTGCCTTGGAGGCGACGGCCATGGTAACTACGTCTTTAATTTTGAGATTGCCGGCATCACCTACAACGGGCTGCCCGTCGCGTCGCAGACGTTCCGCACTCATATTTATATATACGGCTTCAATTACACCAGCGACGCAATTGCCAAGTACAGCTCGTCCACCACCGCCACCCCACTCGAAGTCGTCATTGCGCCACTCAGTGCCAAAATCTCCGACGCCCCGACGCCCGGCACGACGCCCGTGTTTACCTGGGTCGGCGAGGGCGACAAGCCCAACCTTGCCGACGACAAGACCGACGATGTTTACATTTCCTGGCCCACCGGCACCGACGCTTCCAGTCTCGAGGCTTCGGATGTGCAGATTATTCTGCACAGCGCCCAGGGCGACGTGATCGCGCTCAAGACGGGCCGCGACTATGTCATTAACACGTCCAACAGCGAGACGCAGATTTCCATTATTCTTCAGAACTGGCCGTTTGAGCCCGTCTTCTCGACTATGAGCGTCACCGTCAGCGGCAACCGCCTCGCCGGCACCATTCCCTCGGCTGCCTATCTTACCAAGACGTACGACATCGGCAGCGTCTATACCTACATCGCACAGCAGGGCGGCGGCGGCACGACTATTGACGGCACGGTCACATCCTACAGCTTCTACGGCCTGTCAAATCTGGAAGACATCGACCAGATCTCCATTCCTGCCAACTACACGCTCAGCGCTACCGTCAGCGGCGTGAAGATGTATTTTGCAGAGAGCCCGAGCGCCAACGGCACGGGCTCGCTCGTCAGCAATGTTTCGAGCGCCAGCGTCTACAACGGGTCGGGTATCGATGACATGAACCTGCAATTAATCGGCAACACCTTTTACGTTACGACGCGCATCAACGCCACCGCTACCAAGACAATCGACGGTTTCCCTGTCGCCTTTACAAAGGCCTACAATGGCGGCGCCACCGTCGCACCCAGTGCAGCCGCCTCGGACCTAAAGAGCCTGCCAGGCTACATACTGAACAAGACGGACACCACTTGGATCTCCCACGAGAAGTGGGCCTGGCAGCCCAGCATTGCCGTCGCCTGGGGCGGCATCTACATTGAACCGTACACTGGCAAGTTTGAGTGGTCCCTTGCCAAGGGCGCCAGCCAGCAGTTTACCTCTGTCATTCCGTCGGTAACCTGGAGCCTGATCGGCGCTCTCTCTACCGGCACCACCATCTCTAACACCGGCTTGCTGACCGTCGCCGAGGATGAGACTGCCAGCTCCGTTGCTGTTGTTGCCGAGTCGACCACAGATAAGTCGTACCAGGGTATTGGAACGATCAATGTCGTACTCACATGAAAAAAAGACAAAAAGAAATGCACCTGGTAAATCTTAGTCTTTCTCTCCTTACTAGAATATTCAAATATTCGTTCTACTCTACGTAATTATTAGTTAGCGGTAGGCGGAGTAACTGCTCGTATATTGGAAGTGAAATAGACTCGACATCATTTCTAAAAACGGCATATAATGGCCGTGCAACCTTAGTCTACTGCATTTTTCGAACCCTGTCCACTTCATTTTGGGGGCCTTTTCAATCTGTCCAATGATTATACACAAAATAAGGCCTGCAGCTCCGGTTCACTACCATTTTCAGCCAGATGGCAAGGGTACACGGGTTTTCAAGTTGAATACGGCGACGCGCAAGACGCGTTTGAAAACAAAGATGGAAAGGGGATGGAGATTTCAATGATAGATATAATATAGAACTATAAGAGAAAAAGAAGAAAACGAAAAGAAAAGAAAAGGAGGAAACAGAAAGAAATCGAAAGAAAACGAAAACAAACGAAAAAAAACGAACCGAAATCAACATGGACCTTCACCCCTTTACTCAACTATGCCAACACCGACTCCTGGTTTGTACGATCTGCCAGTATACCTATGTCAACAACGATATCGCCAGCCATTTACAGAGAACGCACAGAGACATACCGCCCGAGCGGCGACGCCAGGTTATAAAAACGGTCCAACAACTGGACGTCATTCAAGACCAGATCGAGCTGGCCTAAGGCGCCCTAACCTTAAAGGCTGGCAGCCTCCGTAGAGGGGAGGGGATAGGCTATCTACGATATACCAGGTAAGTGGAGGGGGCCCGAATAGAGCCTGACAGCGGGCAAGGGCCCTGGCGGCGGACGACGGACCCGTAGACGGGCTGCGTTAAGTAGGTCAGGTGATGGGGCCTGGCTGGCACACCTAGTGAGACCCCGTTTGAATCATCATAGAGTCGGTGTGCCCATGACATTATTACATAAATTATTATTTAACCGTTATACGTTCTCACTATTCTTATTCGAACAAGACCCCTCCCTAGCCTGATCACCTAGTAGAGACGCTCTCCCTTAGGAAGTGCCTTTTGTAATATCTGGGCCGTAGTTTATTTTCCGTAATTTAAAAAAAAAATTACGATTTGGAATCCGGCCAACGGAAAAAAAGATTACGGTTTGGGATCAGGCCCTAAATCCGAAAGCTTTTGCACTTTAAAAATTTCTTAACCGCTTCTGGAAAGATTCCGGCTTATGATTTGCAGACGTACCGACTTAACTCCAGACCTAACTCCACAGTAACAACTAATATAAAGCGACGAGCCCTTCCTTTACCTCTCTTGATCCAGCGTTTCGAGTATACAACACCAATGAGTGTTAAATCGTTGATCTGCAGTCTTGTTCGTTCTCCAATACATCCTACATAACAACCGCTCCCAATGTCCGTTATCAAGAACCCGGCAATTCCTCCAGGATCCACCATCCTCGTCACAGGCGCAAACGGGTACATCGCGAGCCACATCTGCGACCAATTCGTAAAGGCAGGCTACAAAATCCGCGGCACCGTCAGGGACGTGATAAAACACGCGTGGCTGCCAAAGTTCTTCGAGAAGCACTATGGCCCGGGGAAGTTCGAGCTATTTCAAGTCAACGACTTCCAAGACGAGGAAGCCGTTAAAACTGCGATTGAAGGTATTATATATATATCGCGCGAACACCAACCCATATCCTGTGCCACCCCTCGAATCGTAAAATAACTATGGCCTAAGGCGTCCACGGCGTCGTCCACACGGCAACCGACACCTCCTTCGGCTCGGACCCGAACGAAGTCGTCACGTCCGTCGTCAACGGCACCCTCACCATTGCCAAAGCCGCCGCCGAACAGTCCATTAAGCGCCTCGTCTACACTTCCTCGCAGATAGCAGCATTTTTCCCCGTCTCAGACAAAGTCTTCACTGTCACGCAAGAGAGCTGGTTCGACGAGGCTGTGGAGCTCGCCTGGGCGCCGCCTCCGTACGAGCCGCAGCGAGCGTTGTACACCTACGCCGCGAGCAAGGTGCAGGCAGAGAAGGGACTCTGGGAGTTTGCGAGGAGCGAGCGGCCGGGGTTTGTGCTAAATACAGGTATGTGTGGGTTGTGCGTTGGCTAAGACAGACTTGCCCTTGCACCTCCCTCCCCTTTTTTTTTATCGCGTCTGGTTGGTTGTTGCGAGAGATAAGGCGCGGACGCTGAATACTGCTCTGTTTTGGTCAATAGTTCTTCCCAACTTCTCAGTCGGACTGCCCCTGAGCGTCGAGGACACGGGCTACTTGTCGAGCGTGGGCACCCTGCCGCCCATCTTCCTCGGCAACGAGGCGGCGTTCAAGACGATTAGCTCTCTGTTCCCACCGGGTGAGTGTAACACACCAAAAGTTGCTTTCGATGCACCCGCTCATCACCCGATGTCTACGTTCGTTACTAACCCGTAGCTGCGTTGAAAGAACATTACACCGCCGTCGACGACGTCGCCCGCCTCCACGTCATCGCCATGCTCCGGCCTGACGTACAAAACGAGCGGCTGTTCGGGTTTGCAGAGCCGATGGGATGGAACGACATCCTTGCCATATTTCGCAGAAACGTTCCGGACAAGCAGTTCTTGCCGGACATCACGGACGAGGGGAAAGTCAAGTATATTGTCGGACCCCGCGAGCGCGCGAATCAGCTTCTGAAGGAGTATAAGGGTAGCGAGAGGGGTTTCAGGTCGGTTGAGGATGCGGTCATTGAATCCGTGCAGAGGTTTGTAGAAGATCCGAAGGCGGAGCTGAAGGGGAGGCTGTGGAGTTGAGACGAGGCTTGCTGGAATTGCGAGCTAGCGGAAGATGAAAATGGGCCTTTTTAAACATGAACTACTTAAGTATGACGCAACCTTTCCAGGCTTACTGTATTTGTTTTGGTCCAAGACCAAACGCAAACAGGAAAAGAGCCACGTCTCAGCTCTTCAAACAACAGCGAGAGTATGACAAGCGTACTTTTCATCACGGGTAGTCCGTGCCCCGACTATTTAATTTTAAAAAACATTCGTTGTTTTCTTAACACGTACACTGTAAGAGGGCGTGTTGACAACTCTTTTCTTTATTTTGTCTCTGTTCGCTTGATCCTTTCATTTTGTTTCGCATGTGGTTTTTTTTTCGCATCCAGTTTTCATTGTTCTTCTTTTATTCTTCTTAAATGCATTAATGTCTTATATTTCTTCGCGAACTTGTTCTTTGATTTTCCATTTGTTTAAGAAAAGCGGTATGTGGATGATTAGTCGCCCCTGGGTTCTGATCGAAAACGAATATGGTCTATCTTTAAATGCCCTCGCGCGTCTAAAGTTGGATAGTCTTAGTGTTTTCAATTGAGTCAGAAGACGAAAGAAACATATCCTCCGTGCGTGGGACGGGAGTTGAGGTATGTAATGCGGTAGTATGTTCGTCCAGGACCACGGCTGGTGCGTCGTCAGTGCTGCCCTTTGAGAGCTGCACCCACTCGGCTGAAACTCCCCTGCTGGTGCTTCCTGAACCGACCGAGGACTCGCCCGTAACCTTATCCGCAACCTCGGCCGCGAAAACCTGACCGTCTGCCGAGACCACGGCTACGATTATTACTTTGTGGTCGCTCTTACCTTCATATCCGCCACGTTTTTTGACCTTGGTGGCAACTGCTTCATGGATGCCGTCATTTTGCTGCCATATCGTGCGACTAGCATGCAGTAGGCGCAACGTATCGCCCGCTTCGTTGCGTGTGTGGATGAGAAGGTCGTCCCTCAGGCCGCTAATACCGAGTACGTGGCCATCGTTGTCCCCGGCCCCGTACACCTCGGTACATGCGTAATGAAATCCAGCAAGGTTGTCGAGACGGTGGATGGTCGGTTTAAAGGACAAGGGTGAGACTACAGCCAGCCTATCTTCTTGTCCATCTTCTCGTCCCACCTCTCCGCCCGCTAGAATGTAGAGCTTTGTACCAGCCCACGCGAGGTCGACGACAGCGAACGGAAATGGTTGATATTCGGGCCGTATGGCAATGGTGATAGGTTTCGGTGACCGGCGGTCGCCGCCCAGCCAGATATTTGAACGGCCCCGTGCCGATGCCGGGTCGTACTCGGGCCGTGTTAAAAAAGCCGTGTCGCGGTTGTGGGCCTCTTGCGGCGACACAGACACTAGCGTACGACTGGACGACACCACACGCGTGGCCAACGCCGTTACATATCCGCGGCCCCGAATGGCACCACTATACGTCCCGCCCGCCTCCAGCGACCGGCTATCGGCGAACCGCTGGTCCCAGCCGGTCAGTCCGTGCTGCCAAACAATGAGGACACGCTCTCGTCCCCCGGGGGGGAAGGTAAATTGCGTAAAGTCCCAAGAGGACAAAAGAGGCGCCGGGAGTGCGTCGACACCGAACCAGTAGCGATACAATTTGTACTTTTCGTGCGGCTGGTTGCGGTTGGACAGAAAGGCAATGTACGCCCCGTTGGTGGACCACTTTGGCGAGCGATCATCAGACGTGCCGTCTGTAATACGCCGCGCTAAGTGCGCCTTGCCCACATCGGCCACCCAGATGCTGGACGTGTAATTCCAGCTGCTGCTTTCGGTCTCTGTCGTTTCTGTTGTTTCCGTTCTCGTGCGTACATGGTACGCCACTTTTTTACCATTGGGGGCGATAGTGAGCCCCGCCGGCCGATCTAGAGTGTCGTCGTTGTCGTACTTCATGGTTTCTAAGTCGTCTTCTTCTTTTATGATTCCCTCTGTTTCGTTCTGTATTTGGGAAGCTGACGTGGGGCTGCAGGATTCGGTTTGCGAAGAGAAATTTGTAGTACAAGCACCTATGCCTCCCCTCAACAACTGCTGCCCTGGTTAAAATACGGGAGAATTAGCGATAGAGGATACGCCATTGCGGCACAGCAGACTCGACAATTGCGCAAGATAAACGGGCGCCCCCGGGTATATTCTCTTGCGCTGCCAACATTTCCATTTTGATCCAACCAACAGCCATGGCATTTACCCAGAACATCATGGCCGAATAATATTTTCGCCTTCTAATCTTTCCCACCCAAAGTCGGTCAGCCTCCCCGGCCTCCGGGGCCCAATGTCATCGCAAAGCCGTCCCTTCACCGGTGCCGCCTCATGTTAAGTTGGACGGACTTTTCATTAAGGGGCGCCGTTGTGCGGCAAGGTTGTCGAATATTCGTGCGGCACAAGGTTGGCCGGCTGTTGGGCTTGTGTGTGCGGCTTGTGATGGACTGTGGTGCCGAAGGCGGTAAATGGAAAAACAAACGCTTTTGGCCTCTGTTAATACCGTCCTAACTCCCAACTCCCAACTCCCAACAGCCAGGACCCTCGTTTGTGCTATCCAACGGCTACTCGACTTTGGAGGCTCGTCGGCTTTGGCTCACCATCGCCGACCACTTCTGAAATCTAAATAACGAGGCTCGGAATGTGTCGGATTGGCTCGTCTAGGACGCCGACTTGTAAAATAAATGCAAGGAAATGCAGAAAGTGCGGCCGGTCAGCACACAGCCAACAGCAAGCTATCCAAAGGGACTTTACCCGTATCGCCAACATACGCCAGAAACTGTTGGCTACAGTTTGGAGGATATATCTTTGATGTTGAATATGCTTTATATGGGTGTGCAACCGTTGGGCAGTTATTTTTCAGTACGAAACTAATAATCAATCGATGTTGGATCTATAGCGAGAGATTTCAGTGCCATTGTATAAAGACCATTCGGACGGAATCCAGTGGGAGGGAGGGAGACATTGGACGTATATGCATGCTAAGAAACTGGACTAAATCTAAATAAGAAACGAACAGAAAGGAACAACGACCACCATGTTACTCCGACGTGCAACAGCCGCCGTACTGCTGTGCACAAACACTGCTCTCGCAGCGAGACTCGATACGAGAAACCGACAGTTCAACAACCTCACCGCCGAAGCCGAAACCTCGGTGTTTAACCACTCCCTTGTGATGTTGGCCGGCCAGTCCATCGGTCTTGCCACGACAAAGGCACCATCAGGGCCGCTTCTGTGTCCCACGGGTGTTTGTGACGATGTACGCCGGTCCCGCTGTTTAATAGAAAGCTACCAAACGTTCACTGACTCGTCGAACAGGACTCTTGTATGTGTCCAGATGTTGTCGCCATATACGCAACATGTACTAAAGATGCACCTAAGGCTGTGGAAGCAATGGAAAGTGCGGCTACGAGGAAGAGAACTGCGGTGTCGGGTGTGTGAGCAACTGCAATGCTACAGCCATGTGTGGCCGCAAAAGTCTGGGCGGAAACGTGACGTGTGGCATGAACCTGTGTTGCTCCTACTCTGGCTGGTGCGGCTACGAGGTATGCTGTCCACTGCCATCACTGCACACTGCACATAATGTTTCTTTTGTAGTGACTAAATTTGATAGGACGTCCATTGCCAACATTCCGACGGGTTTGGGACCGGAAAGGGCGACTGTCAGCAGGGCATGGGCTACTGCGGCGATCCAGGTACGAATATTGACATCCAGACCTGTTGTCCTTTTATCTTCTGTTCCTTCCTTCTTTTGTTCCTTTCTCCGATCTGTTGTTAACTTGGAACAAGCCCCCAAGATGCCCAAGGCCGTCGGCGGCACCTCTGCATCCGGTCGCAAAATTGGCTACTGGCAAAGCTCCAACATCCACAAACGCCAGTTCAAAAACGGCCAGTTCAAGTGCCCGCCCGTCCGACCCGGCGACATTCCACTCGATACCAACATCCCGCTCGGCGGCCGCTGGACGCACCTGTACTACGCCTTTGGCGCCATCAACCCCAAGACCTTTCACATTGTCGACGACCCGACCAAGGAATCCCTCTATAAGGAGTTTACTGCCTTAAAGTACCGGCCCAATGGTCCGCAAACATGGATGGCCATCGGCGGGTTTGATTTCAGCGATCCGGGCGTTGACCCGGATGCTGAGACGGACACTGCCCCGGACGTGTCCACACACGGTACATGGAGCGACATGGCAATGACCCAAGACCGACGGGCGGCGTTCATCCAGTCAACCATTGCCTTTCTGGACAAATACGGCTTTCAGGGCGTCGACCTTGACTGGGAATATCCCGTTGCAGAAGATCGGGGTGGACGTCCGGAGGACACGAAGAATTTTGTGTCCCTGGTTCGCGAGATGCGGCAGGCATTTGGCACCAAATACGGTATCAGCATGGCCCTGGCGCCCGATTTCTGGTATCTACGTTGTACGTCAGATGTCCTGAACACGTTCCTTTTCGTTTAGGGCTCTTCATTCTAACAATGACAGACTATGATGCCGTCGCTATGCAGCCGTATGTTGACTGGTTTGGCTTTATGGCGTATGATCTTCACGGTGTTTGTAAGTGCCCTGATTTTTTAACTGCCCCAGAACCACGTCGCCAATTTCATACTCACGCAAAGTCATATAGGGGCATCGGACAGCAAAAGCAAAATTGTCAGAGGCCATACGGATGCCGATGAAATCCAGAAGGACATTATCCCTCTTTCTTTTGACGGTCTCGACTTTTCCAAGGTTAACTTTGGCATGGCCATCTACGGGCGCGGGTTTACACTGGCAGAACCCAGCTGCCGTACCATGGACGGCAACTGCTCGTGGACCGGTGGAAACGAGCCAGGTATCTGCACAGACTTCTCTGGCGTCTTGTCGTACGACGAGACCCAGCAAAAGATTGCCGATGCCAAACTCCAAAACAGGCCGGGCCCGTCTCTGGACGCCACGACGATGATGAAGTATTTCACGTGGGCCGACAAGCAACAGAATTGGATTGGATACGACGACCAAGGACGTGGCAGATGAAGAAGACGAACCTGGCCGACAAGTACGGATTTGGTGGGTTTGAAAGATCGGTTCATTTCAACGGATACCAAACAACAATACTGACGATTAACTCTTCCTCTAGGCGGTACCATGTTCTGGTCTGTTGACTTTAGTAAGTTGTCACAAGTTGGCGTTTGATTCCATCCACCACCTATAACCCATCACCATACTGACACCCTTCGCAGTGGGGCAGGGACTGAACATGTCAGACGTCTACATTGACCCTTCGCTGGTCTGCCAAGACGGAAACGCGGCCAATCGCACCGTATCCTGCCATGCACCGTGCCGTCTGATCATGCCCGAGTGTGCCATTCCCACGACAACAGTCACAGCTACGTACACCATCTCTGTCGAGGTCTACCGGGGGCCGTCATCCACACTAACCGAGACTATCACCACGGTAGTCACGGTCACAACGGCGTCTGTGTCCTTCTCGCCCGTCTATGTCGGCGGTGGCCGCAGTGGGGGCGACACCTTTACGCCCCTTCCCATTATCCCCATGCCGCCCATCGTGCTGCCCGTTACGCCCACGGCCGGTGGCACAGTGACATCCCGCACAGTCAGTCTGCCCAACTGGCCCACGACGGGACAATGGCCACCCCCGAGCGAGGTCAGCAACCAGGATCCCTGGCAGTCACCCACGCAAAGTAGTACCGCCAGCAGAGTGACCACACAAGAACCCTATGTCATTTCACCATCGCTGTATCCGACGACGGGGCCTGCACAACCCCAGCCCACGGGGACAGACCGCAGAACGACCAAGACGACCAGCACCACCACATCCGCAGGTGTCATCATGACCTGGCCACCAGGGTCCACAGAGCCCACGGACAAGGATGACAATGATATCATACCGTGCGATGCATGGTTCCTCAGGGTATTTTGCACTACTGCTCTATGTTGATACACATTCATTGGTACAGCCACACATATACTTTTGTTGCATCTATACTAACAGATCTAGATTTGCTTCTCCTGGCCCGGATTCATTTTCAAAGGTTTCCGCCTCAAGTTCCCAATCCCGCCCGGTCTTTACATGTGAGAATCGCCAGAATGCCATTAAGGTGCACTCACCTGCTGACGACGTCAACAGTTTCCCACCGCCGGATCCTGCTACCATCAAACCGCCACCGGGCCTCAACATCAATATCAAACCCGAGCCGCATATCACTCTGACGTAGGTGCTCCCTCGGCCGTATCCTCACGAGTGAAGATACATATACCAGCGGATACGTCCGGATTTTCACACGACTGGCACTAGCCCACAACTAAACAACTAACACAGACAGACGCGGAAACGACAACAAATGGACCACCCCGCAGCAAAACGACCAGACCAAGTCCTGTGCGCACAGCACCACGGTTTACGATACAGCCGTGTCCGTACAGGCGACTGTGACGGCTAGCGGCAGGAGTACCTGGACGACGACATCCACCGTGTTGTCGACGCGGATTTCACGGACCGGTTGCGATCTGCAGCCCACGGCGACGACCACCACGACGGCGGTGATCAACGCAGACTGTCCGCATGCCACTGGCGCCCACGTCTTTTCGCGCGAAACCGATCGTAATGAATTTAGCGAGGGTGGGTACCGTTACTCTCGACGACGTGTTGACAACGACGCCCTCGACCATGACCATGACCATGACCGTATTGACGCGAAGGACGCCCTCCAACACCACGCATACCGCATGGATACGAGCGATATGAACAAGGGCAACACCAGAAGCCAAGGACCATCATTCACACGACCAAAGCGAAGAGCAGACGACAACCGCGATTGCTGGTTTGGCCATTTTGGCATTGTGCTCCCCGAGGACCCCTTTAATGTGGGTGACATCGACCGGCTTCTGGACGACTATAGGGCGAACCGGAATCTCGAGTTCACCAAAATTTGGGCACCATCGCACCGTGGGTACACAGCAGGCTATTTTTTGGAGGACGCCACGAAACGCCTCGAAAATTAGCTGCTGGTGCTCAAGGACGGGGGGAAGGTAAAGGCACTTTTCTTGATTTCCCTGTTTTCCCCAGCCCAGCCACTGTCACTCCCTACATACCCTCCAACTAAACTAAAAACGTCTCCTCTCTTTTCTTCCAGATACGAGTATTTTTCTTCATAGAACACCCTATCTTAAGCCCAGTCACCAGCCCAAGCGATTCATCTCGTGGATCACCGAGACGGCGCAGCAGACGAACGAAGCCGCCAAGAACAACCCGAACGGAGAGGTACAAGACGAGGCAAGACATCAACTTCCAATCGTCGAATCACCCGCTTTTTGGTTTACAATCCAAACATTGATCCTATTATCACAGCCCTTTAAACAGTCCCAATAGCGCTCCTGACATTTCTTCCACTTCCCCGCTTCGTCCACTTTGCCCAACGGTCCCGTCCGCCTTCCGTGGCAGCGCCACCAACTGACAGATCCTCCATTTTTAACGTTGTGGCGTCCAAAGAACGGATCCGACTGCCGCAGACTTGTGGCGTTGGGCATTTCGCATTTCGCCGGCACGCAGCATAACCTGTGACTGGCTTGACGCATGCTAACGAACAGCTATAATTCCCGTCGTCATCTTATGCCTCCTCGACTTCTTGCTTTAGTTTCATCTAATCGCAAGTGAAGATGTGCTATCCCTTACGTCGAATGCTACTACTTTTCAGTAACTACAACGCTTCTCTTTAGAGCCTAGGTTGTCGCATCTAGCCTTAGCGAAGTCCTAAAGAAGCCATAATACCACCAATACGTGCACATCGTAGATACCCGGCATTGGTGATGCTTTTGAAAAGGACTAAAATGCTTATGTCATACATTTTTATTTGTACGGGGTTCGTGGGCCAATTAAAAGCCGTTCTGAAATTACGGAAGCTTTTTTCTGATTTGTACGGGCCCGTACACCTATGGGGAGCCCTTTTCTTTGTACATGTGGATCACTTTTTTGGGTTTTAGCCAATTAAATTCCATACACTAAAAAAGTCCTATCGAAGCCCTCGAGATACACTCATCGAAACTCCGACACAACGGCTTCAATCTTTCCCAAGAGATTGCTCTTTCTCGCCTCACTGATCCAGCTGCCCTTCACCCCTGCAATGGCAATCGTCTTCCATTCGTCGATGCTAAAATGGAAAGCTTCTTCTACGGCACAGTAGTTGTTCAAGATCCCGCCACCAAAATAGGCCGGGTCATCGCTGTTCAGCGAAAACTGCACACCAGCTGCCAAGAACTCGCGGAGCGGTAAGGACCCGACGGTCTTTGCTGTGCGCAAGTACACATTCGACAGTGGGCAGATGGTCAGCAAGGTCCCCTTGGCAGCTACGGTGTGCATAAGTTCTTGGTTCTCAATCAGACGAAGACCATGGTCAATCCGGTCCACGTCCAACGCATCGAGCGCCCCGCTAATGTACGAGACGTCACCCTCCTCGCCGCCGTGCGCCGTGCGCCGCAGACCGGCGTCTTTGGCTTGGCGATACACGTCCGTGAATAACTCGGGACGAAAGCCGACCTCGGAAGAGTCCAGCCCGACGCCGTGGATGGTTCCATTGTTGACGAAAGCCGCGGCCGCATCCCAGGTGGCTTGGGCCGAGGGGACGGGCAAGTGCCGCAGAAAGCACATGATGAGGCGTGATGTGACCTTCAGTTCAGCTTCGGCGCGGTCGAGGGCACGCTTGTAGCCTTTGATCACAGATTCTATCGGAACGTCCCGCGCAGTGTGTGACTGCGGATCGAAGAAGACCTCGGCATGGTGTACGCCGTCAGCATGAGCTGCATGGAAATACGTCCAGGCCAGCTCGTAGAAGTCGTCTTCCGTAATCAAGACACGCATGTTGGCGTAGTGAATGTCCAAAAAGTCATCGAGGCTGTCGAATGCTGCGTCATACCGAGCTGCCAGCGACTCGGGGCTCTTGTAGTGCGGTGCATCCGGAAGCGGGATGGCGTTTTTGTTGGCCAGTTGAAAGACCAGCTCTGGGGTCAAAGCACCCTCGAGGTGGATGTGGTGTTCACATTTCGGAAGCCGAAACAGGAGTGGATGAAGCGGTGATTTGCACATGATGTAAGTGTTATTTCTTCTACAGAGAAAACTTGACTGGCTAGAAACAAATATGGACACTCATGGAGCTCTTTTATATGACCGCGCCCAATTTTATGAATTGACTTATCAATCGTTTCTTTTGTGTATATTTAGGGGTAAGTCCGTGGGGCTTATCAACTAGTTACCATTTTTATAGGGAATGCCTAACAGGTCACCAAGAATTGGCTGGCAGGTCACCAAATGCTGACTAAAAATGGGTCGGCCGACGTAGCCCTGGACTATCTCGGCCGAACCAGGAACCGAAATGTTTTACGAGTTATCGGCGGGTGCCGCCGTCACTAGTGAAACTTCCTATATTAGACGACTGATTTACGTTTCGTCTCCCCTAACACCATTTTCTTGTTCAACTTCCACCTCGCGCACAGCAAAATGGCCCAAACCCCCATCTCGCCCGAATCTTTGCCGTTGACGACGGAGCGATTGACGTCCGCTGCATCTAAATGCATCGAACTTCAACGGTCGGGCCGTGAAACGCATGCCAAGCGCCCCTTTGCGGCTCTTCTGCTGGGTCCCGATTGCGAAACCGTGCTCATGACCTCGCTGTCCCTCTCTCATGTGCGGCATGCCGAATGCGAGCTTGCCCGCAATGCGGCCGACAATTACGCATGGGACTACCTCGCCCAATGCACCATGGTCTCTACATGGGAGCCCTGCGCCATGTGCGCCGGTACCATCTACTGGGCCCATATTGGCCGGTTGGTGTACCTCGCCTCGGAAAAGACTCTACAGACGCTGATAGGGACCGGAAATACGGAGAACTTGACACTGGACATGCCGTGCCGAACAGTATTTGCAGCCGGTCAAACGGCTGTTGAAGTTCTTGGGCCATTCACAGAGGAGGGCTGGGAACAGAAAGTTGTGGACGATGCGGCACTGTATTGGTCAAAGACAGCGTAGCGAATTAAGTAGTATTAGTATTACTTTCCTATAATCAGACAGGTGAAAATTGATAAGTATTTCGAATGAACGGAAAAAGACTGTTCTCGTTATTGGAAGCTATCTAATTAACATCAAAAACAGGAAAGGGGGCATCTCGGTTGAGTTTATCGGGTGAGTTCATTCATCTCACGGGAAACCGGGGAATACAAACACTTTAAACAACGGCCCCACTTCGGTTGAGATATCGGGCAAGTTTGCTAGCCTGTCCGCACTGGTGCGTACGCATTCATTGCTTATCTTCCAAGATCGTCTGAAACACAAAGCTGCATGAACCTGTATTCTTGTGCCTTCATTGCATACAATAATCACACCCATACCACCCCTTACTACATGTTGACTTGTTGCCCGGCCGTTTGACCTTCTTGTAATTGCTGTACAGGCTGTATCGGACTAGAATTCGAGTTTGTGTTCATTTCCTACACGGCCTCAACCTGCGTCGCAGCCGCATCGTTCTTGAGATCACCGTTCTCCGACATAGCATCCGCCTCGGCGGCCTGGCGCTCGGCAAAGACGCTCTTGAAGTGGCGCGGCTGAGCCTTGGCATTGAACACGTAGTCGAGCCGGGAGGTGAATGACGAGGAGACATGTTGGAAGGGACGGAATGAACTCACATCGGCAAAGCCAAGGCCTTTGGTCTTGGGGATCATAAATGCAATACACAGTGGCACACCGAGACCGGCAAAGACAAGACCTTAACACCGAGATTGCCAGCATCAGGGTTGATCATATACGGTACGACAAAGCCAATGACCCAGCCTCTGCAATATGTTAACGGCATTCAATTTGAATAGAGAGAGGATAAACGTACGCAGCGCCTTGACTGAACCCGATAATGGAGGCAGTCATGGGCCGCAGCTGGGGTGTAGCGACCTCGTAGACAAGGGCGAAACCGACGGCGCCAACGGTGAGTTGATAGATGACGGCCCACAAGAAGATGCAAACCAGAACAACGCAGACGGCGCCGGAGGTGTGGACACAGCTCATGATGCCATAAGCAGTAGGACGGCGGTGAGGCCAAACATGCCGAAAAGCAGCAAAGGGCGACGGTCAAAGATCTCGATAAAAGGGAAGGCGACCAAATTGCTAAGTAGCATAATGTCATAAAGAACGACAGAGACCACAAAGTAGTTGCTGATGCTGATGAGGTCGAGAAAGTAGGCAATGTAGCCGATGACAAAGGCGGCGCCGATGAGCTGCTGCGATGCGACGGTGACCATGGAGATCATTGTGCGTTTATAAACGGATAAGAAGTTAGGAACTGGACGGGCATTTTGAATGGCACAAGATGGTTTGGTTTACCAAATTTAATCCTTGGAAGCATTGGGCAATGAGGGGACCGTTGAGTTGGGCCTGCTCTTCAAGGTTGCGGCTGATGGTAATCGAGTCGTTCATGCGGACAATCTCGGAATCTACGAGGCCCTCATTGTCGCTGCCGTGGATTCGCCTCAGAATATGACGGACGCGGTCTCCCTGGTTGTTCTTGAGCAGCTCGGGGAAGAAGGGGTAGCCTGTGAGACGGACGGCGACAAAGACAAACTGAACGAGGATGACAATCTCGTAAGACCAGTGGCCCTGTACCTGTTGCGCGCCATAGGCACGAGCGACAGGATAAACCGGCCAAAGACGATGGTAAAGTTATTGATGCACAAAAAGAGACCACGGAGCTCCGGTCGAACCGTCTCGCCAATCCACACCGGTCCCACAATGTAGACAATGCCGAAGCCGATAGCTAGAGCCGGTTAGATGGCGAAGGACTCCGGGGGGGGGGGGGGGGGGGGGGAACACAAATGACCCACATTTTATGAAACCCCCCACAAAAAACCGCTACAACACGTGGCTGGAAAAATGAATCACAAAACCCCCGGATTGGAACC
>WOUA01000092.1:20117-35856 GCA_021397985.1 Sporothrix dimorphospora
CGTCCCCCCCCCCCCCCCCCCCCCCCCCCCCGCCCCCCCCCCCCCCCCCCCCCCCCCCCCCCCCCCGGGCCCCCCCCCCCCCCCCCCCCCCCATGACGCACAGTTTATGAGACGACCCACGAGATACAGCTTCAACTCGTGGCTGGCATACTGCATGCCAATACCGACGGCTGTGAACACAACACCAAACAGAATTGACTGCTTGCGGCCGATGCGGTCCGACACCTGGCCCGACACCATGACGCCGAAAATATCACCGGCCATGGCCACGCCATTTCAGGCTGACTGGATGCTGGCCACCATGAGATAGCCCGAGGCTCGGCCGCATTTGGTTTGCCCATGACTTGCTGAAAGGCCGGCAAAGCCGTGGTTTATTGGTTTTTTGAGAATCATCATACAACGACGCGACGTCTCGGAGATCGTTAGACTCCGATGAACGGAAGCCACTTCAAAAAATTGAAAAGGTCCTTCATATACCCTTTACAGGCCAGTCTGTGTCGGTTGTATGGCTGAAGATGAAGTGCTAGTACGATGTGTTGGGCGGGTATCTTCTTAATGACAACAATCAAAAGGCATCGCGGCTGAAAAATACACCTGCATACACGACATGCCCGTCGTTCTATACGAAAGTTTGTGCTGGAAGACGCGCTGCCATGTGATCCTTCACGATTAGGCTGGGCAAGGGGCAAGGAGTGGGACCGGATATGCTTCTTTCCAATTTTGCTTCTACGCCGTAATACAATGATGAGCCCCCAAAACCTTGAGGATTGATCCTCTGATTTCAGACTAATAGTACGGCTGCAATACTATTGTTGGACGTTTTTTATGTTGGAAATCGCCATGGCCTCCCCTTTCTGCCCTGTACCTTGCATATTGTCATCTAGATTGCGATCCTCCCCTCGCCATTGTGTCTTCTTTCTAACAGACAAACAATTAACAAAACTAATGTTCCAACACCAGTTAACAGATATGCCAGGTGTGTGTTCATCGAGCAGTAAAAAAAATAGAACCATTCCGCAAACCTTGCAGGAGAACTGAAGTCACCGGGCCCTTGCGGCCATAAGATTGACCTCCACTCTCGCGCTGTCTGCAGCACGGCCAAAACAATGAATGCCACGGCTTGCATGGCTAAGGACACGAGGCTTAAAGATCCGTGGCTGTGCATCGCTAGCACCATCTTGATCTGGTAGAAGAACGGCAGCACGAGGAAGCACATGTTGGGCAACAGTAGAAGAGGCAACCAGATACCGAGGCCGCAAACGTAGACAATGAACCAGGCACTCGTCAGTTGGTCAGGGTCAAACATTTCGTTTTGGTTGATGATGAGAAATGTAAAAGACACGGCGAGAACAACTAAGCCAGTCACTCCAACGGCGATCTGTATGGCCGGCGACGAAGTTTCCGGTGGCATAGCAGTGTGGTCTTCGGATAGGCCAGTGCTGTCGTCGCCACGATGGTAGATGTAAAGACTGAGTAGGATGATGGCGGCCAAAAACTGCACAATGGCTTGGAGGATGCCCAGCAGAGCCGACAATGCCTTCCATCCTTTGTAGGGTCCGCCATCGACACAGTTGTAAGCATCGTAGAAGATGGGTTGGCAGACTCGGAGCGACAGCGTAAAGATGGAGAACAAGCTGTGGAAGAGAATATATCGCGACGAGATGCCAGTGGTGCCCTGCGAGGCGATGACAATGTACTGCGGAACATATGCCGCGACGATAAAGAAACAAAAGAATCTAAGAACGCGTCAGCTCAACCATCAAGAAAAGTCAAAAGCATGTCAAGGCTCAACAAAACGTACCCTTCGAATATTGTCCGTTGCAAAGACTGGTAGGAGACCCAATAGATCTGGCACCAATCTACCTCTCCCATGGTGTTGATTGCTGTTGATTTTTGGTTCCCTTGGCCTGCGCCGGTCTGTGGAATGTTGCTTGAAAATAGTCAAACCAGCAGCTCACAAGGGACAATATTCGCGTTGATATCGATAGATGTGATGGACGATGTTCTGCTTGGTGACCCAACTATTATGACAAGTTCAAGCTCGGTGGGGCTGGAGGCTGACGCGCAAAAAAATAGGAAAGCAGAAAATCAGAAACCGAGGCGGACGTCGATGTTTCCTCGGGTGGTTATTATCTGCTGTGCCGCTTCGACGCGCCTCTTACCCCTCTTTTTCTGGCAACTAACAGACGGTCGCCCGGTTTATTAAATTAAACAGCCGCTCGCATACGTGCTCCCTGCATCAGCGATAGTAATACAATTGTTGTCTATCGACACATTTGGCTTCTGGTTAATATGTTTACCGACTTCGGTGTGCATTGTTCCCTTACTATAGATTTAACATGTTTTCTTGTGCACTGACATATCTCGCGATAGGCAGGGTGTATGTCGGACAAATTTACATCTGTGGTGAGATTGTTATGTTGGTCTTTTAGGTAAATGCGTTGACAGTATACGTTTGTTGGATAAATACTGATGGTCCATCCCCTAACAATGGCGTAGGATCCTAGTGGCGGGTTATTATTATTATTATTATCCGCTTTTCACAGCCAGTCCTGGCTATTAGCGACTACTAGGCAGAACCCTCCGGGGAAAAAACTGCCGCAGATCTGAGTGGGTGTGTGTTCTAGTTACAGGTGCGTTCAGTAAACCACAGTGGCGGGTTATGTAGATAGATATGGCTTCGCAATATTTACCTCATCACCATCTTGACTCGTATCGACAGTTCACAGGAACTATTTAACTATGAAAAATAAAAAAAAAAACTAATGAGGAAAAATTGAAAGAGGCCGTTGGAAATCAAATTTGACGACAAATAAAACACGTGGGGAGATGATGTACGATGATTCTTTTGTTCTTTTTTAGAAATAGACAAACAAATTCACTGAGTCAAGTATATGTGTATATAAATATGCCTGCATATAGTTCTGAATTTGAATTGAATTTCTGAAAACATCAGCCAGAGCACGTTTTTATAAGCGCCTCTGAGTCAAACCGCAATCAATTTTCAGCTGCCCTCAAGTTTTTACTCCCTTTCCTCACTATGTATCTCTCCTGCTCCCTGCAACTCTTGGTCCTGGCCGTCGTTGGCGTGGCTGCTGCCCCCCAGATGCTGCCGCGCGCAACGGAGATCTGCTATGGCGAGAGCACAACCCTCTTCTGTTACAAGGAGCCCAACGGCACGCCGCAAAACGCCGACGTTTCCGACGTCAAGTACATTGGCGCCTACCTCCGTCATTTCGGACGCCAGAACCCCAACAAGCCGGCTTTCTACACCATGCTCGCGCCGGACACGCCCGACTGCGCCGAGTGGGGGCTGTATTGTCGAATATCAGCGAATAGAGTGCATTGCTCCAGAAAGGAGCGAAAGAAGCTATGGGATCTGGGCATGCGCGAGAAAGCCTTCTAATAAGGACCAAAAACTCTGCATGCCATAGAAAATAGGCCTCCAGCGAGTGCTGGCAAGCCAGTAAGCAGGGAAACGAGGAGCATCGCCAGATCCCGACAGTTTCCGGGAAATGGGGCTGAAAGAGGTCACGTGCCCTGAGATACAGGGATCTCAACATGTACACGCGCGGTTCCGCGCAGGCCCTGGCCAAGCACATTGGCCGGAAGACTAACACCTCGGTCTTGTATGAGGACATTGTAAACACCATCGACGGCGGTGAGTCTGCGACCGATGTGGCCAAGGCCGCAGCCATCATCGGGTGCCTCTCGGATGGCGGCTCGCTGGGTGTGTTGACCAACACCTCGAACCCGGCCTACCAGACGTCGGACTACAAATCGTCGGGCTACACTCTGTCTGGTATTCTGGTCAAGATTGTGGCTGCTGCGCCGTCGTCATACCACGCGTTCGCGATGTTCCTACAAAACCTGGAGAATTGTAGACGCCACTTTGATACGTATTCCGCGCCCGCCACTCAGACCTGATCCCCTACCACCGACGCCCCAATCGCTGCCCGCGAGATTAAGACTACTTGGCGAGGGCGCAGCCATGGTCCCCGTCTTATGACCCCCACTGATGGAGAGCTAATGGACCTCTCAAAGAGAATGCTCGTTGAGGCTTGACGTACCACCTCGTGCCAACTGCCCCAAGCCTAACAGCCGTCCGATCCAGACCCGCTCCGCCAACATATACAACCCCCGACGCAACAACGAGTTGCCCGAGTCCCCCCGCCCCTCGTCCCGATTGTCCCACGACACGGCCCAGTCCTCGAAAAAAGGAGTCCGCCTAGAGTAAGGCGCCCCCAAGCCTTGCCCACTGCGCACCACCGACGTCCGATCCGCCTTTCGTCTGCCACCGCTCATGGACTCCCCGTTGATGAGGAATATAATCAACGATCCGACCTAATGATCCTGCCTGCCGAACTGACCGTTCGGGAGAAAAGCTTTCCCTCCTACGCTCTCACCGACTACGGTGTAGGGCCGACTAGAGCTAGTCGCGAGAGTGTCAGCTACCATTGTGGCTCTTACGACAACCGTTCGAGATCGAAGTATTGGATGGCCGTACCGCTGAGAGTGGAATGATCATCCACTACGTCTGGGGACAACTGCGTATCCAAGACCACGTATCGAAGCACGTTTTTCGTAACGCAGTTAGCCCACTACCTGATCGTGCTCGGGATGCCCTGGCTGAAGCAACACGATCCGACTGTCCACTTTGCCTCGCACACCGTCACGTTTGGCAACCAGTATTGCCGGTAACACTGCAATACGCCGTCCCGCCCTGAGAAGCTGCAAGCCCTACACTCCGTCCCGAAGAAGGACCGCCCGCACATGTACGCGGCTCGTCCGCAGCCTTGATGACTGTGGATATCGTTCCTGTCTCCCTGCGCGCCGCGACAATATATGCGGGGCGCCGGTAATGCCGCATGTACACCGTCACGATAAAGCAGATCGATGGCATCTAAAATATACAAGTCTCTTTATTCCTAGTGTGGTTAAATAATAAAACACGTGATAGAACAGAAATAGGGATCTTAATATTGAGAGCTCTCTTCTCTATCCCTGACTGCGTATTCTTTGATCCCTTCACTTCCCACTTGACCGGCAATAGCTGCAGCTGTCGCAGCCGTCGACAACATATAGATGCCACTGCTCGTTGTATTTGGTGGTTCCCTGGATGTTGTGGCCGCCGTTAGGTACATCGTTGCAAAATGTGATACAGTTGCTCCTTTGGTCGCCCGATTCGCGATTGTGCCCGGCAACTGTTCCGCCGATGGCATTACACGCCGCGTCCATGGCAGGAAACTGGTCAACTGCACAATCCTGGTAACTCTTTACTGCGCTAGTAGCGACACCGCAAAACTGCGCCGTCCCAATGCTTGAGATAGCGACAACGATGAAGAGGCTGGCATGCATAGCGGCAATCTCAAGACTAAGTGTTAGTTGGATATCCTTGTATCATTACAAGCCCCAACAGCCAACCCCAGACTTACGATTAGAGGTTTTGGGGCTAGAAAGAGGGTGCTAGAACCAAAATGATATGCTGGGTGTGCGTCTTGTTTATCAAGACACTGGCTGCTTGCTCAGGACTGGTCGACGTTTTATAGACGTTCAAGATCCCCCGCCATATCATAGTAATATACATCATAGAGGGGCTGATTTTAAGCCCTATTAGCCGACCTATAACACTAGTTACTGATAGGTGTCATGGCCTTGAATTGCCGGTTATATGTATATATTATCGCCATATAGCCGGAAACACATAATTTACAGGCTCGTCTCGTATCGTTTATGGTTCAGACGGGGCAATATCGTAGCTAGTTAGTAAGCACCCGATAAAAGCAATCTATAGCTCACTATTCCTTAGGATGGCTGGCCGTGTGTGATGCCTGTCGCAAAGGCACTTCCCAAGCGGTGAGGTTCGCTCTGCTACGTGACCAGGCTAGTGAAATTTGTGTTCGATGGGAGAGTGAGAAGTTACTACGGTCGGGGAGGACTTAACACGAAGTGAACGGTAAGTGGTGATTATATTATTATTATTATTATTATTATTAGTTCCACAACATATCTTCTCACGGATGGCAATATGCCCGCTGGATGGCGTCTTCGGCGCGGTTACGTAGGTCTAGGCAAATTGGATACATGTGTCGTGCCTCTTGGGATTTCGCGCATGTCCTGTTATCGGCGGCGAGCACACGGAACAGCTGAATCGCCTGATCTACCACTGTACGGTCTGGCAGTGCGTGTGGCCCTTCTGGATTGCGGATCGCGTTTTCGAGAAGGTTAGTCACCGCAGAGAACAACGGTCGGAGAAGAGCCCTACGGGTAGGAGGTGTCAGACGGATATAGATACAACAGATCGTGTCGAAATGGTGACACATTGCTTACCAGATAACGAAATAGTCGCCCTGGGGCATCGCTTGTACTAGGGCCATAGCCTCCTGTGCCTCGACGACGCAGATGCTCTTCGAGTAAGAGATATCCGTCTCTAGCAGTTTTGGCGGCACTGTAACATGCGGGTCTATCATCGCGAGGCAGTTGACGTAAGTAAAGCGCAAGATGAGCCTGTGTAGACACCCTGCGGTAAATGAATTGCCCGTCATACTAGCCTCGTCCGTCTCTAGAGCAGCGTCGTTGACTATGGCGCTGCTCTTCCAGTAGAGCAGGAGCATGTTGAGTTCATCTGCCACAGCGGCTCGGTCTACCGCGGACTGGCGCGTGGCTTGTACCGAGTACAGTTTCTTGTAAATCTGGCCCTGGATCACAGCCAGCCCGATGCGCGCATGGAAGGTGCCGTGGGCACAAGTGGACACGCCTTCCATGGCGGGTGGTAGGTCGGGGTCCATGTCATCATCGTCTTGGGCAAAAGGCTGACCCGTGCGGAGGCTAATGTCCTTGTCGATACAGAATGCGATCCAAAAGACGCGCCGGCGCTGTGTCTTCTGTTCTGCGGAGAGGTTGTTGTTGGTAATGTCATCGCGGCATGTCTTGCGGTGAAAGCCCATACCCTGCGCCATACGCAAGGCTGCTGTGACGAGCACAGAGGCAGAGTGAGGGTTGGGCGTGCCCTGCAGCACGGCAGCCATACCCACGAGCGCCTGGACGGCGGCTACACTGTTGTGAAGAAGAAGAAGCTCGGACAGGACGGCGAGCGCATTGTGGATGTGCCCACATGACCCTTCGTTCTCCCTGGCCGGGTCGCCAGAAGTACGTATGGCCCGCATGGCCCGCAGGCGGTGCGCCAGCGAGAGCACTGTGTTGATGCATGCCCACCAGGCCGGGTCAGTGGAATTCGAGGCGTGTGCGTAGTTGGCCCGGAACTGCGCAAGAAAGTCCTTCTTGTCAAAGAGTGGATAGAAATCGTAGAAGCCGGCAAAGGCCTCCTCCACGAGCTCAAGGGCGATGTGCTGCGGCGGCAGCGGGTGGAAGGAGGGCAGTGAAAACGGACCGAGGGCCATCATGCCCTTCCACGAGAGAATCGACGGAGGGGGTGACAGCAGCGCCAGATTTTCTTCCAACATGGCCAATGGGGGTTGGACGAGATTCGCAGAACTTGTACTTGATGGCGTCGACTCACTGCTGTGACGGCCCGGCCCTGCCCCGGGTTTTCCCACCGTATCGTGGAGAAGACCCTCCATCCGGCTGAGCCGCTCCTCCAGTATGGCGATTTGTTTGTGTCTGGGCGGTCCGCATTAGCAACTTTCCACTAAAATGAAAAGAAGAGGAGCAAGATGAGCGACGTAGAACAAACCCGGGAGGACGCCGCGTCTTCCTCTTCGCGGCAATAGGCGTGAAGTGGCAGTCGGCCACATTGGCCCGGGTGCATTGCGCACAGCCACCATCCGGGGTGCGCTGGCAGCGTATTTTCTTTTTCCTGCACAAGTCACACGCCTGTTTGTCGTATGGACGGTTAGCAACAGCAATATAACGTTCGTTGGCGGCTTTCCCGAGTTCGACTTACCTTGGTGATGACGAGGGACTGGTGCTGTGCGTCTGCCATCGCTATCTGCCGTACGAGAGACAAGATCGTATAACCTAAAGGTGCGGAGTAAACCGCATGAGAAGGTCCGAGAGGGCAGCGGGGACTTTGTGCTGTGTATGATGCGGCGTGAGGTCAAAGGCGGTCTTGTTTGAAATCGTGCTGATTAATGCAAATTCGGTATCGAGGTCGCAACTTCACTCTCTTATTTGCTGGCGAAGTTTTTGCTCGAAAATTAGCATTTGTTTCTCCCATGTAACTTTTCACTGGGACATGCGAACGGTAAGTGGTGTTCATAGGCGCCAGGAAAGTAATGCGGAATGGGACGAGTCCCCCGGACCTTTTGAAAGGTCCGGGTTCCTAGATTTGTCATCGAGCCTCCGTGTAGCCCCACTTATTTAAGCTTCGACCACTTAGGACTCCGGACTTTTTGTATGGCCCGGTTATGTCACTAACGCCTCTTATGTAGGCTTCGTTCCACGGCCCTCCTCCGGCTATGGTAAGTGTTTGCTTGTAAGGTGTAATAACTTCGCGAACGAGAAAATTAACGCTGTACGTCGAAGATGCGCTGGCCTCGGACAGTCCCAGTAGGCCGTGCCGAGAATGGGACAATCTGATTCCAAGGCCAACAAGCTACTGTTTTCTTATATAGACAAGCTCTGGGCCGGCTTGCAATACTCTTTAAGTATTTTATTCTGTTAATCTTTCCCTTGTTCCACGCGCCAAACAAGTACAGTAATTTCATGAACATGTCTTCCTCGACTTCTGCCCCAGACTCTTATCCCTCGTCCCAAGAGGTAGATTTGCAGAAGCAAGAAAACGGTGCGTTGGTATTCTTATATGTGTGCCAATTTTTGTTTTTATCCTTTCACTCCTAACCAATCTATTCTAGATGTCGAGGATTTTGCTACAGTCGTCACCGATGACGTTACCGTCTTTCCCGCCGACGCCCTCTCGACGCCGCGCCAGATCCTCTTTGTCGGCACCATCTGCACGGCCATGTTCACCAACCAGTACGGCATGGGCAACACGATTGCCATTGTTGGCATCATTGGCGAGTCCTTTGGTATTTCTTCAGAAGACTCGGGCCACCTGTCGTGGCTCGTGGCCGGTTACAGTCTGACAATCGGCACCTTTATTCTCATCGGAGGCCGCTTCGGCGACGAGTTTGGCCACAAGCGGCTGTTTCTCGTCGGCATGTGCTGGTACGCGCTGTGGAGTCTGGTGGCCGGTGTTTCTGTTTACGCATCGCATGGCGGCGGTTACATACTCTTTGTATGTTGCCGCGTTTTCCAGGGCATGGGGCCGGCCCTGACGCTGCCCAACGGCCTGGCCATCCTAGGCCGGTCTTACTCGCCCGGCCCGCGTAAGAACATGTCCTTTGCGTGGTTCGGTGCGTCCGCTCCCTTCGGTGCTATTGCCGGTTTTGTCTTTGGTGGGCTTTTTGCTAGCGTGGCCTGGTGGCCTTGGGCTTACTGGAGTCAAGCCATTGCGCTCGTGGGCGTGGCTGTCCTAGCCGCTTGGGCCATCCCGCAGGTGTCACAGGACGGGGCCGACAAGCAGCGACAGCCGTGGACCATATTCGAAGCAGTGGCCGCACTCGACGTTCCCGGTATGGTCACCGGTGTCGGCGCTCTCGTGCTCGTCAACTTTGCCTGGAACCAGGCCGTCGTCGTCGGCTGGCAGCAGCCGTACGTGTATGTCTGCCTCATTCTCGGTTTCCTCTTGGGGGCTGCTTTTTTTTACATTGAGACGTCCTCCTGGAACGCCGCACCTATCTTGCCCCTTGCGGCCTTTAACACGGATATTGCCTTTGTGTTTGCCTGTACGGCAACGGGATGGGGATCTTTTGGTGTCTGGGTGAGTTTTCTCTCTTCCCCGCTCCCTAACGCATATATATATGTATATTAACGACATAGATGTTCTACCTTATCCAAGTCGCCATCAATATCGGCGGCTGCACACCGCTGCAGATCGCCGCGTGGATGGTTCCCATCATCCCCGTGGGTCTCATGTCGGCTCTGACGGTTGGCAAGCTGCTCGGCCGCATACATCCATCGCACATTATGCTCGTAGGCCAGACTACGTATGTTATCGGAACGGTCCTGGGCGCCATCCGCCCGCCGCACTCCATCTACTGGACCTACTACTTCTTTGCTGTCGTTGCCATGACCATTGGCCTCGACACCTCGTTTCCTTCAGCCACGGTCATCTTTTCCGACGCCGTGCCACGAGAGTACCAAGGCATGGGCGCAAGCATTGTCGTCACCGTCATCAACTACAGCATTTCACTCTGTCTTGGGTTTGCCGGCACTATCGAGACCAACATTAACAATGGCGGCCGCACAGATACTGATAAGCTCCACGGCTATCGCGGTGCCCTTTGGCTCGGTGTCGGCCTTTCCGGCCTAGGCTTCGTCTTGAGTGTTATTTTCGTCTTTAAAGTGTATTTACGTGGCCGGCGCCGTGCTAGTCTTTAATCTCCGGAAATACCGTGTAAGATATCTATTATCTGCACTATTATCGACCTTTCTTAACCATTCCTAGCTATTAATAACTCGCTACATAGAACCTCTTAAGGAAAACCCAACATAATACTAAGTAAATCAATAAACGAGAGCACATTAGGAGGCATTAAAAGACGAATCAACTCAATTTAGCTACCAAAATCACCAGCCTGACAAGAGTAATCATACAATATCTGATCATTCACAATATTACCAAGGCACTTCCCAAGGAAGAGGGTCTCTGCTATGTGATCAGACTAGAGGAGGAATTCTATAGACGATACAACCAATCAACACCTTATGGCTACACCAACTATTCGTCACTTACTTTATGTCAGTTACTGAAAGCGTAGTAGTAACATCGATTGACGTTAACATCATCGGGGCCGCAAAGCACCCCGCAAACAATATCAGACCACGGCTCCGCGTCTCTTGGCTCTCAACAAAATATTAAGTATTAAGCACGTCCAACTACGACAAACAAGCAACTGATCTCCAGCATTTGTCCTCGCCCCGCGTTTATTCCCCTCGTTTATTCCCCACGTTTCTGCATTTTGTTTCTCCCTCCGCCCGTAGCTGGGGAAACATCCCGTTTGCAAAACGCGACGGTACTGTGCATCGGTACCCGTACTGGCAATACTGGCATTGTCGATAATAGCCGGAGGAACTGGTATATTTGATAGAGACCAGACGGTACGCATTTCTCGTCTAAATATATGACGAAGGCCTTAACCTCCGAGGTTATTATTCATACACCCCTATGAGAAACATTCATCATCGCAGCTCAGGCTCAGCATCAGGCTCAGCAAACAGAATTTACACTCACTTGCTTCTCAGGCTCAGCACACAAAACTTACACTCACTTGCTTCTCAACATGTCGACTGCCACCGTCACCCTACCCGCGCAGCAGCGCGCTGCCATCAAAGACGGCACAGGCAACTCTTCAAAGGCTCCTGTTCGAAATATTGCCGTGGAGCAACCCGGCCCTGGCCAAATCCTCGTCCAGATCTCCTGGTCTGGGCTGTGCTCAAGCGACAAGTCCCTGCTGCACGACGAATGGGGCGCTCTCGGTGTCGCGATGCAGAGCAAGACCCATGGCATCGCCGGCCACGAGGGTGTGGGTCGTGTCGTTGCTCTGGGCCCGGGTGTCTCGGATACCGGGTCTTGGAAGCTCGGTGACCGCGCAGGCATCAAATGGATCACCGACGTCTGCCGCACCTGCCACTATTGCAAGCAAGTTTACCAGGGCGGCGAGGTGATGTGCCTGAACCAGACGAACTCGGGTTTCAGCACTGCCGGCACCTTCCAGGAATACTGTGTGACGTCTGCCGACTACGCGACCCACATCCCAGACACCGTCACTGACGAGGAGGCCGGTCCCATCATGTGCGGCGGCGTCACTGCCTATAACGCCTGTAAGCGTAGCAAGGCACGCCCTGGCGAGTGGATTGTCCTGTTGGGCGCAGGTGGCGGCCTCGGCCACCTCGGCGTCCAGTACGCCAACGCGCTCGGCCTGCGAGTTATCGCTGTTGATGGTGGCAGTGCCAAGCGTGACCTTTGCCTGCGACTCGGCGCTGAGCACTACCTCGACTTTGCCGACACGCCTGACCTCGCCAAGGCCATCTCCGAGCTCACCGAAGGCCTCGGTGCCCATGCCGTCATTGTTTTTGCTGCCGTCGCTGCGGGCTACGCCGTCGCGCCATCCCTGCTCCGCAGCGGCGGTACTGTCGTTGCCATCGGCCTTCCAGGCGATCCGGCCGTGCTGGCTGGTGCCCCACCAATCATGCTAGCTCTAAAGGTTAGAGACAACCTCCATCTCCGTCCTCATATTTCCTGCTGTGAAAGACAAGCAAGTGGTACAGCAAAGAGCTAACACATCGAAGCAATTGAGCATTGTTGGTAGTGTTGTCGGCACGCAGCAAGACGTCGATGAGGCTCTGGCGTTTACCGCTCGCGGTCTTGTTCACCCCATCTTGACTAAGGGCACGCTGGACGACGTCGACAAGTTCATCGATGCAATGGTGACTGGAAAGCTTCCTGGCCGGGCAGTCTTGAAGATTGGAAAGTAGTTTTATATAGTAAGACACTCGGTACAACTGGATTCGGATCCCAAACCTACTTATTGTGGCCTGTGCCACCCCTGCTCATGCACCCCTGTTCAGCCTTGATGGGCTGAACTCGGTGTCGTCTGGGATGTTCATCCATGTCATTTAAGAACGCGTTAAAAGCCACACACGTGTAGTCTTTCTCTTGTGTTCTTTTGAATGTGACTACTACGAACGGCCTATTGTTTTATTGTCCAATTGCTTCTTTCCGCACTTATGGACGACAACGACAGGCCATTGGCCGCTTTCAACTGTAAGTCGACCCCTATGCGAATGTTCTGATCTGCGTTCACGAGGGCTGTCGTTTCGCCTTAATGAACAGCCTTTCTCACATTGACAAGTACCTCCGAGTGAAGCACTAAACTCTGGCCGATGTACGGTATAAAATTATTAGCCACCTACGAGCTCGCGACCGACCTTTACGGCCCGCAGCTTCACAGGCTCTTTATACTATAACGTATGACTCCAACTTATGCCACTAAGTTGCAAAGACCTATTACTAAGCCTTGACGGTACGGCAAAGATTACAGTCGACTCGATCAGCATTCCGATTGTGAAATGCCTTGGTGGTTGCGGTACCGATATATCATATACCTTAACTGGTTGCTCTTCACAATTATAATATGGGCTCAGGTGTCCGGTGTAAGAGTTCTAGAGCGTCTAATCTAGGTACAGCTTGAACCTTCCGTTGACTGGTATAGATATCTAGGATGTGCATGTCCTGACCCTGATTTTAAGAGAAAATCGAGTATGTCTTGGCCAACCCGAGTACATATTTTGGCGTACATCTCCTTCAAAATAACGGCCCCGGACTCATTGACGCCACTGTCCGGTCCGCGACAACCAGGAATAATTTTATAATGCGCTGCTGGACGACTGTAGTTATGGTGGTGGCTGCTAAGCCAATTGTAGCAAAAGTAACAGGCTGGTTTGCTACAGCCGATATACTTGTCGCTGTCCACAAATTCCATGAATCGGGCCCTGCTAAATTTGTCCGCGATCTGCAGTTCCGCATGTACTCTCTTGACGATAGATTTTCGCGATGCCAGACGTGTACGTATTTTGTCACTCCCAGGAAGGTCGAGTTCGACGAGTGTGTGAAGTGCTCTTTCGTTTTGTAGAGGATTTTGAGAAACGGGTTCCTGGCAGACCTCCCGCAGAATTTCGTATGGACTTATAGCCGACTGATCCATAGTCACTTCTCGTATATCTGGTGCGTCTACCGTCCGGATGCAAGATATCTGTCGAAGGGCGAGAACCTTGATCATCCCTTTGACAACAGCGTGAACAGATGACCGGGTTGCGCCGAGACGCCCAATATAATGCGCCAGCTTGTTGAAATCATCTAGCGCGTCTTTTGACCTTCTTTTGATTTCGTCGACTTCAGGCCCTCGCATGCCGTAGCAATAGTCAATAATATCGGATAGCGTCATGCTGGATGGTGGTTCGGAGAGTTTCTTGAGTTCCTTTCGAAGGAGGGCCACTTTACACGTTAACACTCATTGTCCTGTAAATTGTAAAAACAGGAAAAAATCTCACCTGTCTCATTCTGCGTGTCCCTCCTTAATTGCATTCTGCAGTTTCTCGCATGCTTCTGCAGCTCATCTTTGTACATCATAATTCGAGGACGGCATTTCTCCGCCGCAAGGCGGAAAATATCATCTTCAACAGTGCGTTGGGTGCTAAAGTCCACATCCTGTAGTTTTAACAGAATGGTCTCCGCATAGGTTTTGATGTCGCTGCGTATTCCTTCGTTTGCTGCTAACCAAAGTATGTTGCTTTTAGCGAGTTGTTGTAACCCGGCGGCAGTCACTGTTGCTCCCCCTCTCTGGACGTCGCAGAGGTAGGCAAACGAATCTAGAAAGTCTCTGCGGGTTTCGACGACATCGTCATTGCTCGGTATTCGTGGTTCATGTTTAGCCTTAATTTGGGCTAATGCTTCGAACAGTAAAAGTCTTGGATATAAGTTTTTCGGCGCGCTTGTAAAGATTTGTTCCAGCGAAGAAATAGGTGCGGCTATGTCACCCGAAGCATTTTGCAGCATCGAGCGTGGCGCAGTGGGGACCGTTACCCGCGACATTGTGAATGATGAAAGTTCTCTTCCAAGTAATATGTCGACCTGTTAGCGTTTGAACAATGGCGAAGTAAGACGAGCGTGAGAAGGGTAAAAGCTTCTAGTATAGTAAAAGCGTCGGATTTAACGTTGTTGTGATGGTCTATGGGCTAAGTAGGGAAAGAGCAGGTTAAGAAAAGAGCAAGGTTCTAAGGTGGTCACTTGGTTCTACGTGATTCTATGAGCTTCCACCCTACTTTAATCCCGCTCCCTGACTCAAAGCTGCTGGTCCGGGACAGTTTATACCGAGGGAAACTGAATTTCTCCAAATAATTGAAGAGAAATAGTAACAGGTTCTTCAAGCCTCCCAGCCAGTGTTATACTTCGCCAATTAGACGTGACTAGAACTGTAAAATAGAAGCTCGTAGATGTTGTAGATTATACTATACCCCGCTTTTCCGGTTGGGTACATATTTAAAGGTGCCCAACCTGTCATGGCACACACACCGTCGACTCTACGGTGATTCAACGGGGCCTCACTGGTGTGCCAGCTAGACCCCATCACCTGACCTGCTCGGCGCGGCCCGTCGACGGGGCCGTCGCTAGCCGCTGGGACCCTGCTAGCTGTTAGACTTCATCTAGGCCCCCTCTACCTACCTCCGCTTTCGTCACGGATTCGCCAGGGATTCAACGGTGTATTGCAGAAGGCTTATGCCTTCCCCTCTCCCGGAGGCCGCCAGCCTCCATGTTACAAAGGTACTTCCCAAGGGGGAGAGTCTCTGCTACGTGATCGGGCTAGGGAGGGGGGGTTGTTCGAATAAGTACAGTGAGAAGGTGTAACGGTTGAACATTAGTCAACACGATAACGAAGGGGATGAGTGTGATGATTGTATGCAATGAGGGCACAGGAATACAGGTCTGTATAGGTTTGTATTTCAAACAATCGGTAGCGATTGAGTCTTCTATCTAGTGTGCTGGAAGTAAGCCTCAGTCTTATATATCTAGTAAACTTCATTCTGCTTCATTCTGCTTCAGTCTGCGTCAGTCTGCTTCAGTCTGCTACAGTCTGCTTCAGTCTGCGTCAGTCTGCTTCAGTCTGCTACAGTCTGCTTCAGTCTGCTTCAGTCTGCTTCAGTCTGCTTCAGTCTGCTC
>WOUA01000092.1:35952-83537 GCA_021397985.1 Sporothrix dimorphospora
GCTTCAGTCTGCTTCAGTCTGCTTCAGTCTGCTTCAGTCTGCTTCAGTCTGCTTCAGTCTGCTTCAGTCTGCTTCAGTCTGCTTCAGTTCAGTCCCATCTGAAGCCCTTCAGCTGCTTCAGTCGTCTTCAGTCGCGCCTCGTCTGGAGTCATCTGAAATTGCCTAGTCATTTCTGCCTGCGCCACTCCACACCTTAGCCACACTCGTGCCGTCCCGTACGGTTGCCTTCCGAGTTTTCTTTCTTCCATCCTGTTTCGGGATCGTACGTGTTGATTCGGCCTGTTGATGTGGCCTCGTGGGGGCCATGTTCGTAACACTTGGGAAGTGCCTTTATAATATATACCCTTATTATATATAATCACTACACCTATCACCTCCGTTAACGTGTTAACTATTATTCAGCCGTTACACCTTCTTACTATTCTTATCGAATAAGACCCCCCCCTAGCTTGATCTCTTAGTAGAGACTCTCTCGTTTAGGAAGTACCTTTATCAGAAAAAGGGAAAAAGGAAAGGGAGAAAAGACGATCCTGAATGGTTTATATAATTTAATAACACTAAACTTCCAAGAAAGAACACGTTCCCGCTATACCACTCGTCTAATTTAGCTTCTGGGCGCATAGCGTGTACACGGTCACAAAAGAGTGAATGCCCGTGTCCATGAGCTCCTTACACACCTCGGCCAAGAACGACTCCACACTCGTCGGCGGCCACTTGAGGCCCTGCACCAACGGGTCGTCGCAACGTCTTCCATGCTATCGTATAGGATGCTGCGGCTATACAGGCCGTTTGTCTTCATTTCGTGGCCCCCTATCCAGGGGCCGACGGACAGACTGTCACGTGGGTAGCGAATATTGGCGAAACTCACGGATGCCAGGCCAAGGAATGAAAAATGCCAGGTGAGATGCTAGTATTTCAATATTTCTGACAGGATACAGACCCATATTGACAGGGAGGGTCGGATACAGAATCTCACCACCCACCGTCAAGACAAGCACTGAGCTGGGTCAATTTCATAGAAATCGTTAAAATGCCCTCACGATTCTCAAAGAAGCCCTGCTTAAGACCCCTGCCGATGCTTCAAGAATTTTATTCAAAATCGGCAATGTGACTTTCCATATTGGCCCACTACATCCAGTGGGTCGTTTTTGAAAGAATATCTTACTGTATCCGGTGACAGTTGCTACCGATTGTCTAAAATACGGGTGGATGGATCTTAGACAAGGATACTGACCCATGACGTGGATATTGAGCCGGTGCCGATTTGCCAAGACGCCCTCTCATCATTGGGCGGTACATGTTTCGTTTCCAACCTGCAAGGTACGAGTAACGATACGGGTTAGCACCGTCAAAGGAGAGAAGGACTCTCGTATCCGAAGATACAGTGTTGTTCCCAGGCCAACTTTGTCATCCATTGCTCAATTGCATACTTGCGTATTGGTTTCTATGGAGGACACATTTTTCATGGGCCGCAGATTGCAAAGGGGTCGGCGCATGAAACGACTCTAGACATGCTGCTTATTTGAGAGGCCGGCGGACAAAGACGTGCTTCTCCCATCCATCAATCTCATCAATGTATTCTTCCCGCACTAGTTCGTACCGTCCAACCTTGGGAAGAATCTTTGCCCAGACGACCCAGTAGAGGCCACCAGCGACGATGAGACCAAACCCGACCACACAGTGGATCCAATAAGGTAGATGGTCGTACACGTTCTGACCTTCGGATGGGGGAACGAACGGTGCGACCACGAGGTAGATGTTGCTGAGGAAGAAAAAGAGCACCACGGGCCACGTCGCTGAGATGGGCGGGTGCCAGTTCCAGGACTGGCGGTTCCTGTAGAGGTATAGAAGGCCGGCGGCGACAAATGCATTGACGATAGCAAGCGGATAGGAGATGAGGCTGTGCACAGGGTGTTAGTGGGCAGAGGACGAAAGTGAAGAAGAAAAGAAAAAAAACACGGTCGCGACCAGACTTACTTCAAGATAAAGTTGTATGCATCACCGGGTGGCGGGGCTAACATGATGATCACCGAGACTGCCCAGTGCTCAAACAGTCCAGCCAGTGGCGCATTGAAGGGCTTGTTGCTGGCCCAGAAGCGCGAAAATGGCAGAATGCCCTCACTGCCGAGCTCCTGCACCAGGCGGCCCTGTGAGAAGATAACGCTCAGAACGTTACCAAAGGCAGACAGGGCAACGAAGACGGACAGAGCACGTTCGGCCGTGCCGCCAAACACGTTCTTGAACATGGATGCGGCCACTAGCTGACCCGACGAGATGATCTCCTCCTTAGACACCGAGGCAAAGTAGGCCACGTTCACCAGCATGTACAGCACGGAGATGACGCCGATGGCCAGCGGCGCGGCAATGCGGAGTGTGCGCACAGGGTTCTTCGTCTCACTGAGAGCGTAGTTGGCATTACTGTAGCCAATGTAGCTCCAGATCACGTTGTAGAGGGCCGTGACAACTCCATATGCACTGCCCGTGGTCCCCTCAAAGGCGTTGCGGAAATTGTGCGGCTTCTCGTCTTCTGGTAGCTTGATATGGCCAGCGAGGGCCACCCAACCGCCGATGACAATGATCAGGATGATGATGAGCTTGATGGTGCCCAGAAAGTTCTGCAGGCGCAGTCCCCATTTCAGCGCCAAGCCATGGATGAGAAACGCGCTGGTGATGCAGGCCAGGCCGACGCCGCGCTGGTTCCACCGTGTGGGCTCAACCTGGGCCGCGTTGAGAATATACTCGCCGAAGATCACAGAGTTGCCGCTGGCCCAACCCAAAAGCACCACGTAGCCTGTGTAGCAGCCCGTGACGAGGAACCGTGGACGGCGGTACACAAACTCAAGGTAGTTCTTCTCGCCGCCGTTTTTAGGGATGGCTGTGCCAAACTCAATGTAGACGGCTGTGCCTGCCGCGGCGATGAGCATGCCGGCCACCCAGATGAAAAGCGACAGGCCAACGCTGCCAGACAGCTCGAGAATGGTGCCGGGCGTAGCAAAAATGCCCGTACCGATAACGCGGTTAACGATCAGCATCGTGGCCGACAGCACGCCAATCTGGCGTTTGTTTTCTCGTGCATGCTCGATGCGGCCTTGTGGGTGGGACGGAGACGGAATCAATGGTGTCAGTTCGTCGGCTTTTCGTATTGGCGAGAATAGCAGTAAGCACTCTTGTGGGGCACGCCGTCCTGCTTCCCCCCAGCACCAGGTTTGACTTACCGACATCAGCACTGTAGCGTGCCTCGACATTGTTCTTGCCGCCATCGTCCGTGTTTGGCTGTGCAGAAGCGGCTGGATCCGCAGAAGAGTCCGGTGAGGCAGGCTGGTCGACAGATGACGTTGAACCCTTGACTCTGTTGAGCCTCGAAAAAATAGAATTTGCCATAATGGCCGCCCGGGGTGCGTGTGGAAAACGATACCAATGCGGTTCAAGAAATGGTGCTTTGCGGAATGAGAAAGACAGCGCAAAAGTCCTGCATTGTAGAAAAAATAAAAAGCGCCGTCACAGCAGGCCGTGATGGGGTTTTTATCTTTTCGTATGCTTGCACTGTGAACCTTTTTTTTGTATGTCGTGACGGTCAGCGTTGAAGTACGCGTTAGTGACGGAATACTGCAGAGACCAACGGGAGGCGCCGATCGGTACATCGATGGCGGGACCCCGATTGCGCCATCGCTTACAATTTCGCCGCCTAGGGCAAAAAAAATTTCCGTGCACCACTTTGACACACAAATTCACACCTCCTTCCAAATTGAGGCGGTCGCCGCATGTCGCAACTGCTGGGCGTAAATGCGCGACAGGCCCAGCCATGATATGTTTCGCTGTACCACGGAGTTTGCCACAGTAAGTGCTAGATTTTCACGCCCTTGCGCTCTCGTGTTGCCTTCCGGTCCTTCCTGCCGAGTGAGATATCTTGGCTATCCTACCGTGAGGCGGACCTTTTTCATCGTGTGTTCTCCCGCTTACTGTGGGTTGGCCTTTTTCTCGCTCCACCGCTCGGTGTCATTCTTTCGGTGTCATTTCGCTCGCCATCTGTTACATATTGTGGGAAAGGGCTGAGGAACATGCCATGCGAATTCCGGGATACTCTAGCTGGGCAGACATGCTTACCAAGAGTGAATCCCGCCCATTTTGCATTTCACCGTATGCCGGACGTAAACATCGTCTCGGGGCGCCTCGGGCCATTCTGACATGGGCGAGAGAAATGTAAAGAAAAGAAAGAAAAATAATAACGAATTTCTAGTGTATTTACGGCGTTATGAAACATTCGTCCATTTCTGGAACAGACAGCCTACGGCAGTGATAATTTGAAACTAAACTTATGGTGCGCCACATTTAATTCTAAAGCGCTCGGCAACAATTGCCACTTTCGCTGCTCGTCCTTGAAGTGGACACTCGGGATGTGCGGTGGGGCGGCAAAGAAATCAACGCATCATAACGTCCCCGGTGACTGCTACAGCAAAAATTGACATCTTGGGTAATCTGGATGAGGTGAAGTCCTGGAATCGTGAAAATAATGTGTGTTTCCATTTTTTCTCCAACTTTATTTTGGCACGCTAGTTGTTGTTTCTCCTACCATTTCCCGCACGTTGAGAAAAATGGATGGCGAGAGAACTACAGCAGCATTCTAACGGCGAGATGGTTGGAACCAAAAATAAAAGATATTTGTTGAACAGGTATGATTTGGGCACTTTTATCCCACAGCGGTTATTCAGGTATGCGTGATGCATTATGCAGCCTAAGTCAGCCCGGCTCTGGACTGGACATGTGTTTATGCTTAATTTCACACCGTGTTTGAGGTCGGCCAACAGTTTACTGTGTAGTTGGCCCCCACCAAAAACGGCAATGGCAGCTTTTCTAGAAGCAGTACTCCGTATGTGGAAGTTCGAGAAAAGGCTACAATGGGGCTGAAATTAGCTCCATCCTGCAGGAAGCACGAAGCACAAAATATTTCAGGTCAACGTCTCCATAAAAATCAATGGAGAAAAAAGTGGATGCGATGAAATACGAGCCAATGAAAGACCACGTGCTTCAACGGAGTGTACTGAACTGCTGCATCTTGGCTGAGATGCCAGTCTTACTAAATACTGCAATTTACCCTTGCGTAAGCACGACACGCGTTTTGGAGCAGAAATCAATGCCATTTTGCGAGAAAAAGAAGCAGACGTGTATAAAACCGTCCCATACAAAAGAACTACGAAAATTATGTCCGTCGGTCGACCAAGAGAAGCCCAATGTTGGGTTCATTCTAGCCGACAACCTTGGGAGAGGCGAATTGGGCTGGTACGATGCGGGATTATCCGCGGCACCCCAACACCACGTACCAAAGGTCTCGCCAAACAAGGTCTACTCCTTCAAAACTTCAAAATCAAGAACGAACTATCTCCACACGATCAGATTTGATGACGAGACGACACCCAATCCGGACTAGTTGCTTGCAATTCGTGTCTACCGGGTCTCCAAGGGTGCTCACGATGTGGGACAGAACACTGCCGGGGTTGCTCAAAAGAAAGGCCATGTTAGTGTGCATACGGCAAGTGGTATTTGGGCGATATTCCGGCAGGTATCTACGACCGTGGGTTTTACAAGTGGTATAGCATCCCGAGTAAAACAAACGAGGGCCCTATTTTACGTCGGAAACTGGCTTTGTTTAAAATAAAAATAAAAATAAAAATAAAAATAAAAATAAAAATAAAGCCAATAATTTATTCGTACCGTATTTGGATTCAATGGATGGCTACTACCCAAAGGATACAAACTGAAAACCAGACTAAAGAAAGACACGCAAGGACAACGAGATGTTGGGAATGTCCCGCTTGGTCCTTGTGGCTAGGCCGAATACTCCGCAGTGGTCTGTAGCAACCTGTATATCAGAACCTCGCTGTAAAATGTGACGAATTTTGGCGGAAGATGACCAAAGGCAGAGGCCTGTCGCAGATACCTTATCGCCGGCGGTCAGAAACCCGAGAGGACTGTGTACTGACATTCATTTGGTGCACCACAACATTCGGCTATTTTACTTGTGTTTCTTTTGGGCCGCCTGCTCCGTTTATTGCTTCTTGCTGGGTTTTTGTTAAACAAGAAGTTGTCGTATGCTTCTTTTTAAATCTTCTTGTCACTTTCCACCCCCGCCATTTGCAAAAACGGGAGCAAAAAGACTGTTACAGTGACGCACAAAGTATTGTCGAGAGTGCCGAGCCAAGGGAGAGTTATGAAGTCTATTTCTAATTTGCATCTGGGGTGAAATACAATACCAAGTCCAGTCCGTAATTAATGCACACAAATTCTTCCCCTATCCCCCGGTAGAATGCCTTGCGTGTCTCAAATGCTTGGGATAACAACTTCGATGAGGGCGCAGCGCCTCTCGTCCCGCACTGCAGATATGGCTTTTTGAATAGCCGCATCCACCTCCGACGAGTGGTGCACGGTCGCCCACCAAGCATTGGCAGCGCCCTCGGCGATTTTGCCAAACGCGGGCGAGGGCGTCAGAGCAACCATGAGGTCATCACTGAGAGATGGCACATTTTTGATCCCGTTGGAAGGCACCGGCCGCGCCACCTCGGGGTGGATGCGTAGGCATGCATTTTTCGGTGACGCCCAGCCACCGTTGTTCCAGATGATGGTGATAAACGGTGTGTTGTACTTGGCAGCCATCCAATAGGCGCAGCTGGGAACACCAAATAGCCAAGTGCCGTCACCGGTGAATGCTACGATAAGGGGATCCTCACTCGTGGCCGAGTCAGCGGGGGAGTTCTGTCGCGCAGCGTCTTCACGGAACCCAAGCATGGCACCAACGGCCGCCCCACTGTACCAACCGAGAGCACCACCGCCACTGCCGATGAGAGACAGTGGTCCGTTGTGACCAAAGTGGTCGGCAACATTACCGAGGTTGGTCGTTGACTCGTTCAGTCCTACAATATGCACGCCGCCAGTTGCTTCTCGCAGTCTTGCCATGATGTATGGGACGGTGAGGGGCCGGCCTGGTGCAGGCGCTTGCTCGGCGGCCCGTAGACGTGCCACACGTTCTGCAAAGCGCGCAGTTAGGTGCCTCCGCCGGCCGTCGATACGTGCCTTGGTATCAGCCGTGTTGTATTGTGCGTGAGACTCGATAGCGTCAGCAATCTGTGTGAGAGCCACCGCGGAGTCCACCTTCCATCGCCTTATACATGGCAGGGACCACAACGTCGTTGTTTCTTTCAACGGATCACTGTCCAAGTGGTAGATTACTGCGCCTTGCTGGGGGCGGGATTGAGCGCCGATCCACGGCACATCGGCGTCGACGACGATGACCACATCTGCCTCGGCAAGAGCCGGCAACTGGCCACCACCGTTCCATTGGTGGCCCTGGTGCAGACACGACGATGTGGTGGGGAAGTTGTTGTAGATGGGTGCGTTTTCGTGCACGGCGATGGCTATTAGCTCTGCCAAGCGATGCAAGGCGCTGAATCCCGCTGGCGAGCGGCCACTGTAGCTCGTTACGATCAACGGCCGCTCTGCTGCGAGAAGAGCCGTGGCAAGATCTGCAGCTGCGGCTGGCATCAAGCCGGATGGCTCTAGGGTGCCGTTGAGGTTCGCATCACAGCTGTCGGTGAGTGTGGCTGGGGCCGCAATGGTCTCTTCGAGAGTTTCACGGCTAGCCACGAGGTACGCGGGTCCACGCGGTTCTGGCATCATGAACTGCACGGCACGCAGCACCAGCTGTACAGCATTGTGCGGCCGTCGGATCTCGTGCTCGTACCGCATGTACTGGCGTACAATGGCTCGCTGGTCGGGTACATCTTGGATCCAATGTATGTATCTAATAAACGCCGGGTTAGTCTCTTCAGTCCTCACAAAGTCGATCCTTCCGGTGACGCGAGATTTCTGCACTTCTCGTGACATACTCGTTCCGGCTGCCTAGTAGCTCGCCCTCCATCGTCACAGGCACCGTTCCTGCCAAGATCATCACCGGGATGCGGCCCTTGCTGACATTGTGAATGGCACCGGCCAGGCCCAGTGTGCCGCACTCGACGTGGACAAGAACGGCTGCTGGCCGGCCAGTGACCTGTGCAAAGCCTGATGCAGCAGACAGAGCGTTCATCTCATTTGGGGCGGTAAAGATCTTGATGCGGTCGGCAAACTCTTTGCTAGCAAAGGCGGCCAAGAAGGCCGGGTGGTCGGAGCCGAGGTTCACAAACAAATGTGTAATGTCGGCGGCCAGCAGCGCCTTGAGAATAAGTCGAGCACCGCTTGCCATTTTGGTCTTTGGCTGTTCGCCATTCGTATGTGCGGCCATAGTTTCCATGAACTGGAGATTCCCGTGATGCTTGTGTGGTACAGGATGCGTTTTTTTTGCGGCTGGATCAGATCACCGTGATATATATGTCCTCGATTTGGAGAAGATGGTTTCGTACTTCTTATTTGACGCAGGCAGGTACGAGACAGCAGATGCTCCATGTAGGATCCATGCTTCCACGGAGTCGTCTTTGTTGACCAACGAAGGTGGTGTAATGCCGCACTCCCCCAACTTTCGGACTGCATTCCCGTATACACACCCCGGATCCGGAGGAAGACAGCTCGCCGTTTTCTCGGCTGCCGTTGCCAGCTACCCCGCAGAAACAGGTCACAAGACGATTTTGCTGCGCAGCGAGCTTGAACCCGTCAAAACTGCGGATCTCTGGCACCGCGCCCGCGACCATCGGTGTGGGGTCCCCAGAAACTCCAGGACAGAAAAGTGGCACAGCCAGGATACGGTTCTGCGATGATGATCCTAACCCCAAACAAGCTGTAGAGGCCTGTCGGGTCACAGCCTCCGCCCCGGAAATCAAACGAGAATGTGGGCGTCGAGCTAGCCTTATGTAGATGGCGCTACTTCGGCTGTGTACTTGTTCTGGTCAACAGCTCGCCGTGGCAGGTTGGTGTGCCCACCGGGAATCGGTTCCACTGAGTTCAGCCGGACTGCGATCTGTCGCGTTATTCAGTTGTCTCGCTGGAACGTGCAGGTGCACATACAATGACAATGCACTATGCGATGCACGTCAATGTGTACAATTCGCATGGTTAACGGTGCAACTCTGTGTTGTAACTGGAGGCAACTAAGCAGCCAAGCAGAAATTGCACATACAAACGTTAAACGAACTGTGTGCGCAGTTAAATATTTATCGTTGCATTACTCTGTCTGTCTATCTGTATTTTGCTTGGTCTGGGACATAGCGCGTCGAATAGTTGATTTTAAGACGTCCTCGTCTCTACCGCAGACGGGTCCAGTCCACCCTCTGTGAAGTCAGATTACAAGATGTAACGGAAGTCTGGATGCAGCTCACCGAGCTTCTCCTGGTCCTCGGTCGATAACTGGCGCAAGTGGTCGCGCTTGCCAGCATCCCGCTGCTTGTTCTCCCAGCGACACCACCACCACATGTTTGCCACAGCGAGGATACCAAGGGCCTGGAAACCAATGCAAGTCAAGATGCCGGGCACGTACTGGGGTGCATTCTTGCTAGGAAAGACCAAGGCCGATATGATGCCACCAATCTGGCCGCAGCTGACAGCAAAGGCTGTGACAGTACCGCGCTTGGTGTAACCGATGACCTGGTTGACACTGGTAGAGGATTTTTGTTAGTGTCTGTGAATGGTAAAGAGGGCTAGTATAAGAGAAAATGCAGAAGATATGTGTCTTGGGAGACGTACCACCATCCAATGACGAGGGGCTGGCAGATGTAAATACCAAATGATGCAAAGTAAAAGCCCATGTAGCGAAGGTTGCCGTTGTGAAGCAACATCACGAGCAACAGGCCCATCGTGCTAATCAAGAAACCAGCAATGCAGAAAACACCACGTCTCTGAACTCGATCACTCCATAGGGCCACCAAGACAGAAATGATGCCAGACACAGCGCGTACGGGCGCCGTCAGAAGGTTGGACTTGAGGCTGGACCAGCCAAAGGTCGTCAACACAGCGGGCTGGAACACAGAAAGCGAGTAGGCGGTCACACAGACGGACAGGTACAAGACACCAGAAGTGAGCACCTTCCAGTCTTTCAGGGACCGCAGCACGCCGCGGAACTCCATCTTCTGTTGCTTGCCAGTACGATTGTTGTCGTCACGCTGCAACCGTCGCAGGTACCATGCCTTTTCTTCCGGCTTGAGGAATGTGGACTCCTCGGGGAAGGAAGGCAAGAACAGAAGCGCAAGTACAGCTGCACAGCATGTCAAGCCGCCCTCAACGAAGAAGATCCACGACCAGCCCGAGTAACCAGCCTTTCCATTGAGCGAGCCCAGTCCGGCACCAAGGAGACCAGACAGCACGCCAGCAACGTCGTTGGATACCATGAACCAGGCCATGCGGCTCATGAGCTCTTCGCGGCGGTACCAGGATCCAATAAGAAACAGACAGCCGGGGAACATGCCAGCCTCGAAGATGCCAATGAAGACACGCGCTGTCAGTAGTCCACCCATGCTCTTGGAGAAGCCGGCAAACGTCACAGACATTCCCCAGCCAAGGGCCAGGAACCCAACCCAGTAGCGTGGCTGAACACGGTTTATGACCATATTGGACGGGATCTCAAGCAGTATGTAAGGAATGTAAAACACTGACGGTCAGCATGGAAAACGGAACGATGGCTGGCCGCACGCCAAGGAAGATATACGACCTACCCAGTACAACAATGTTGTAATCGTAGCCCTTCATGTGCAGGTCGGACTCGAGGTTCCAAACAGCAGCGTTGCCAATGTTCACGCGATCAAGGAACGTCAGAGTGTACAGCATCAACAGCAGCGGGATCAGTCGGAAATCGATCTTGCGCAGCACACGCTTTGCCTCGATTGTGTCTTCCTCGAACACCGAGGCGGACTCGGCGTGGTCGACGTCCTGCTTCTCGATCGCGCCATCGTCAAACGTTTCGTGCTCGGCGTCGTGTGTCATTTTGGGCAAAGCAGTGGGCATCTTGTTTGGTTGTTTCAGTCCCCGGAGTTGACAGATACGAACATGCTTCTTGTCGCCAGGTAAGACGAGGTCATCCTCCTTTATATTTTTTATATTTCCCACGCCGCCAGTACAGGGCACCAGCATGCGCGCTCTATATTGTTCTGTCCCATCGGAGATTCCTGTCGAAGGAGTCACGATTCCGGACGGGAGCTTGGACTCGCGCGGCATTCTGGGTCCGGGGTACGGCCCCACTTCCCCGCACCGCGCGTTCATGCGGAGACCCCATGCTATCTGTCGAATGATTCAGTGGTCGGGCTCGTTCCCCTGCGAGGCACTCGCTGGGGGCGTGTGTAGCTTTGTACGTGCAAAATTCTTTGCTCGGATCATTATCTCGCGGCGCCTCGCTTTCCTGCCCACCCAAGATTAGACTCCATAGCTAGCCAGTTCCCCAATGGGATAGCCGATGGCGAGCCGACGACATGCGGAGGATATGCCAAATAATTCCCTTGATATTTCCCTCCAATCTCTTAGTTCCTGGGATGCAGACACCCGCCTGCTCTCAGAAATATATATCGCAAAGGGCTGGGCTCGTGTCACTGCGCTGGAGCTGCGACTCGTTTGAAGCAAAATAATGACGGACACAAATACGCAGCCAATACGGTCTAGCCATTTCTGTATCTTCCAGCGCCAGTCGTAACCAAAGACATCGCGTTTACAATGGCGTCGAAACCACAGCTGTATTCGATTGACGACTTTGAGCAATACGCTGCGGAATATTTACCAAAATCAGCACGGGACTACTTCAACGGTGGCTCCCAGGACAGTGTTACCCTGCGTGCCAACCGGTCTGCCTATGCGAAATGGTACATCCGGCCACGTGTGCTGCGAGACGTCTCGGCGCTCACGCCACGACGACGCGTCTTTCCCAATGGCCATGAAGTTCCATTTCCTTGTACGTCTCGCGGATGGTCTGCCTGAAGTTGACGTTAACATTGACGAATACTAGGCTGCGTTGCTCCTGCTGCAATGCAAAAAATGGCACATCCTGACGGGGAGGAAGCTACTGCCAGGGCATGTGGCACCTATGGGACAGTCATGGGCTTAAGCAGCTTCAGCACCACATCCCTTGAGGACGTCAAAGAGCAGGCTGACGAGGCGCGACGCGCTGCGGGAAAGGAGGGGCGCAGTGAATTTGTGATGCAAATGTATCTGTTCGAGAACCGGGCGACCACAGACGACTTGGTACGTCGGGCAGAGAAGGCAGGCTACAAGGCCATCGTGTTGACAGTCGACACGCCTTACTTTGGACGTCGGTTGACAGAGATCCGAAACCGATTTCGACTTCCGCCACATCTAAAAATGGCCAATTTTCCCGATAGTCTCGGAGTCAAAACAGGATCGCATCACCGCACAGACGATCTCAGCAAAGGAGGTTCTTCCACTACGATGGCATCATCCACGCCATCCAACAAAAATGGTATGCAGCGATTGTCCTTCTATACATCCAAGTCGCGCTGTTCCTCGGTCTAACCAGTGTCCAAATCGCACAACTAGATCCGTCGCTGACGTGGGGCGTTATTTCTTATCTTAAAAATATTACGAGTCTTCCCATCTGGCTCAAAGGCATCGTGACACCCGAGGATGCACTACTAGCCGTTGACCACGGTGCGGACGCTGTATTTGTATCAAACCATGGCGGGCGTCAGCTAGATCATGCTCCGCCAACTCTTGACGTCCTCCGTAGCATTGCTACAGCTGTGAAAGGACGTGTTCCAGTAGTATGTCCTTGTTTCCCAATGGATTTCCCCTGTGTGGAGACTGGAAACTAACAGCTCAGCACTTTGATGGTGGTATCCGCCGTGGTTCAGATATTTTTAAAGCGCTCTGCCTCGGTGCAGACATGGTTTGGATTGGTCGGCCGGCGCTCTGGGCCATTGCCTACGATGGTGAGGCTGGGCTGGTTAGCGCTCTACACATTCTTGAGGACGAGTTTCGTGCCTGCATGGCCCTCGCTGGCTGCAGTAGTCTGGATGAGCTCACGCCGGAGCTACTAATGCGAGTGGATAGCAAGCTGTAAATTTTAATGGCGAGTCATGGGATTTGTTTTTATTAAATTTGTTTTGATTGTCTCGGATTGAAAGTCGTTTACTGCTGGAAACCCCCCCTGCATATCTTATTTCATTTTTATCTAGTCTCGTTTCAACTCTTTCGTTCGATATTTTTATTTTTATTTCATTTTATTTCAAATTTATTTTGCTGGGTGTCCGGTTTTTTACAAGACCGGTTAGAATAAATGGCCAACATTGTTTAGATTGCAAAAAAACGTATTGGCGGAAACGTTTCAGATTCCTAGCATACCCCCATCCAATAGTTGGTTCCTACTTGCCACCAGCCTCAATGTGTTAAAAACTAGCTAATCCAGTTCTATTTCTACTGTAAGACTACCCCATAACATATATGCTTCACTGTGATATTTATAAAAACGAAGAATTGCCAGGGTTGAAGAACCGCTCGAAGCTGTTGCATGCGTCTACCGACAGGGCCCAGTCCATAAATTGACTGAATCCATCCTGCTGGCTTGGATCCAGCCACGAAAGGTCGTCCTCGACAGTGTTTATGCCGCTGCTTCTTGTTGTGGTATTGTGTGCAGCGCCAATGTTTGCAGACGTGCTTGTAGAAGCTGGCGATACAGCGATGCTTCCGTGGCCAGCCAACATGTCGGCTTTGGCTACCAAATCCCTCGTAATGGCGGCTGCATCAGAACTAACAGCAAAGTTTGCGCCGAACAGATCAAAGACGACCACAGCCTTGTCTAGTGCACGGCGAGCTTTCAACGTGGCTTGATGAATGGGATACGCGAGGATGAAACCCACGAGTGTGATTGCTATATTCCATTGCATACTGAAGCACTCGGACCAGTTGTTCATTAGATCCGATTCGGTCACGACCTGGTGCATGATCAACGTAAACGAGACAGCATGATTGACGCAGGTCGTGGCATGGTGTTCTGCAACTGGCGTGTAGGTTCCGGGATGAGAGAAGAATGTAATAAATGGTCGGGTTAGGTTGACGAGAGCGTGGTGGTATGTCAGTTCAAGACACACACGCTGCCTCTGCAGCCACGTCGGTACTAGTGTATCAATTTCGACAGCCAGACAACTCGTGGAATAGGATTTTCCTCCATCACGTCGCCGCATTTTCAGGCCGAGGGGGACGTTGTCTGCCCAGGTCGTCATCGCAGGGATCTCACGCGCCAGAGTCCGAGCACACTCCTCCACTGCATCTGGGTCTGTATACACACACGAGAGACCGTTTCGATGAATGACCTCACCAAAGTCATCCCACATGGTATTGGATACGTCGATCAGCGTAAGGAATAGACGGAGATTTTGTAGTGCGTGTGTCAGCCACGTCACATCGGCGTCGTGACATCCAAGCGTGGCCCCATTGTACGCCGCGGCCTCTCTGTTATCCGAGTAGATATCCACGGTGACATAGGCACGGTCAATAAGAAACGGGCGTCCGAGCTTGGAAGAAATTTTGGTGTCCGTCATCCAGACTGTCCACCAGATGCGCTTGCGAAGCTCTCTCTCGCCATAAGCCATGTCGGAGGTGGGTTCCGTATGCAGGCCGAGGATCTGTGCCGTCCGGACCGCCTGGGCGAGGACAATGTGACTCGTGTTCTGGAACGACGCGCAGCATAAGTAGTAGGTAGCAAAGATGCAGCATTGCACCGTGGCTATCGATGGGCTCTCGAGGTCATCCAAGAGCAGGGTCTGCGAGCGGCGGTAGTACCACCGCCCAGCACTGGTGGAATCGTCCAAAGACGCCCCTGGTACTGCTTCGTTGGAACCCGTCACGACAGGTGGGATGTAAGCGTAGCCGTACTGTAGGCAGAGTGCAAGAATGATTTCAACGAGGGGGGACTGCTTCCGATATGTGCGACCCGGCTCCCATAGCGACGCATAGTGGGCTCGAAAGTCGACTTCGTCAACAATGGGTACAAGGCAATGGTAGCCCTCCCAAAACAGCCGAAGTACCGATTCTTCCTGCGAGCGCGACATATAACGTCCTTGTTCGTTGGTCGGCATTTCAAGGTCGCCGTCAATGGCGTCTTTCGTGGCGGCATCGCGATGGACTCGCTTGCTGGGGCCACGCAGCTGCATCGACTGGAGAGCGTGCGGCTGCTGCAGTGCGTTGCCGAGATAGGATCCGATGCGGCTGACAAAGTAAAAGGAAGATGAAGCGCCATAGTACGAGGGTCGGCCAGAACGCGCAGTGTCGACGTAGATGCCCTTCCACTGGGGCTTTGAGACGGACACAGCTGTCGGCAACGTCTGCTGGAGTTGGGGGTCGACATCAGACGTAGCGTGGTTAAGATTGTGATTACTAGACACCGTACGTGATGTGTCGGACGTGTTGGCAGGCGTAGTGCTGGCCGTCTGGTCTGCGGAGTTGACACGAAGTACAGCTTCGAGTTCTCTGACGCGTTGTTTCAGTCTGTCATTCTCCCTGTGGAAGTTATGGGTTAGTGTGTTGAAGTGATTGACCTTCTTTCCATGCTGCTTTCCTACGCACCTGAGCGCCTGGGGTAGAGTGCGCGGTTCGCCATCCACACCTCGGTTGGTGCACGGTGCTTCTCTCTGGCGACATGCCTCGCAGGGCTGAGCATTGTCGCATCGGATTTTGCGGGCGCGGCACCAGTCGCAAGCCCGCGAGACTTGTTTCCTAGGGCGTCTCATGGGAGAATGGACGCCATCGACACCGACTGCTCCCGAATTGCGGTTATGTCTATGGGACGGTGGCATGTCTTTTTGTTGGGTGGGGGCGGATTGGGAGACGCGACGGAGATTCGGGCATGATGGACAAACGGGGAGAAGTGCGGAGCAGAAGGACAAAAACAGCGCAAGGGTGGGGCTTTGCCCGGAGTTTCGGAAGCACTACGTCACCAGGGCGCAGGGGTCGGCAATAGCAACAACAGACTCTGTCAGCAAATCATGCATTTTTTTGTCCCGACGCCCACCCGTGAAAGAAGCCTGATAGCTCACTTGTTAATCTTATAGTAAAAGAAATGGAAGGAAAAAACTAAAGGAAAGAAAGGCAAACGATGCAGCATCATCGCAGGCCAAATTTCACATTAATCCAACACCAGACGTGGAGTTTAGTAAAAAAATACGTCACAAGCCAGAGCACCATACACCTGCAGCTTCAGTTTCAGCCTAATGAGATACGGGACAGCCAGCAGTCATAACTTGGTAGTGTTACGACGGGGGAGCATGAATGAAATGAACCGTTGACAAAAATGATATTAATTTATTTTGAATATATCTTTTTTCTATTCAGCTTCTATCCCGCAAATTTCAATTATGCACTTAAGCAGCGACCTGGGTTTCCAGATACTCTGCACTGAATGGGTAGTCATTGTAGCCGATCTCGGACATGGTCAGGTAGAACGTCGGCCTGTTGTACTTGTTCAGCGTGAGGCCATTTTGGATTCGAAAAACCAGGTCCGGGTTAGCGAGAAAGAGACGGCCAAAACCAACCAGCACATCCCACTGCTTGTAATGCTCGTCCACCGTCGAACGCGCCGTCTCTATCGTGTAGCCTCCAGCAATGAGGATCGGCGACAGGTTGTCCCAGGCTTCAAGGATAAAGTCCAGAGTCTTGCCCTGGTTGATGTGGTCCGCCCCAAACAAGAGAGCACCCGGGTCGCCGGTTGCCGCGACCAGTGACAAGTAGGCGAATTTAGCATCCATCCTTTTCAGCTCGCTGACGAGGTAGCTGTACAGCTCGTGTACGTCGGTCTTTTCGGATCCTTGAAAGCCGGCATACGGCGAGAAACGGACGGCAACTCGCTCGGCACCAACCGCCTCAACAACGGCCTTGACAACCTCGAGCGTTAGTCTTGACCGATTCTCGATCGAGCCACCCCATCGATCCGTCCGTAGGTTCACAGACCCTGAGAGAAACTGGTCAAGAAGGTAGCCATGGGCGGCGTGGATCTCAACGCCGTCGGCGCCGGCGGCAATCGCCCGCTTCGACGAGTCAACAAATCCCTGGATGGTCTCCAGAATCTCCTCTTCTGTCATTGGTCGCGGGGAAACGTCGGCGCCTTGCAGACGCACGTGGCTGCTCGACCGGTATGGGCGGCCACGCTCAGCAATGTAGTCCACCGTGGAGGCGCGTCCGAGGGCAAACAGCTGCTGGAAGTAGACCGAGCCCTTGGCGTGCACGGCGTCGATAATTTTCTTCCACGACGCCACCTGGCGGTCGCTGACAAACCCCGGAATATTGCGCTGACCTTCTTCGTCGTGCGACATCGACGTCGCCTCGGCAATAATGAGGGTGCCTGGTGTAGAGGCGCGGTCGGCGTAATAAGTCTCCATGAGGGGAAGAGGAGTGTGGTCGTTGTCGTTGCGGTTGCGTGTTAGGGGAGGCAGCGCAATGCGATGCTGTAGGATTGCGTTGCCCAGCTTCAACGGCTTAAACAGCCGGCTGTTTGCGAGGGAGGCGGAGGCCATGATGTTCGTGTTGATCGCAGCAGTGGTATATAGGGGGTGGTGATTGTTTGTCAGTGTTTTATTGTTCCGGATTGCTGCTGAGATGCAATTCTTTTATGTAGATAAGGTAGCTAGAACGAGGCACAAAAGGGGGCGGACAAAGTCTGTCCTATAACTTTGTCACTTGGGGAGGACGTAGTCGAGCATGCCGATGAAATGAAGCCCCACAGCCGTCAATTATGGATTTCTCAATGAAGCGCCCGTGTGCAAAAAAAGCTCCGCAACTCCGCTCCGCAACTCCGTCGTCTGCGATATCCCGCTCCGCAGCTCCGTCGTCTGCCATATCCAATGGTTCGGATTACGAGACCGGGCAACGTCGTTGTCGTTCGCGGATAACTGTTCGCATATAAAGGCATACAGCCTTCCGTACTTTCCTTGGTTGTTCCCAGATGGATAATTATCGAGAACTATTTGAGCCATCGGCCAAACTGCAAAATATCAATCATCGAGAACACGCAAATTCATCCGCTATGGCCGCGTCCGCTGACAAGTCCAAGCCCTACATTCCCTTGGCGGGTTCAGCCAGCGACGGCTGGTCCACTGAAGATAGAGCTACAGCAACCTGCTTTTGTGGCGCTGTTCAACTCGCATTTGTAAGCCAAGAGCATGTTTTGACCGTTTCTGGTGGCCGTTCCCTAGGCGCCCCGCGATAACAGACACTAACTTGCCTGTCGTTAGCCCACCCAAGGCCCCGGCCTAGTTGACACATTCCTTTGTCACTGCACCGACTGTCGGAAACTCACAGCGTCCATGTTCGCGTCCAACTTTGTCATTTCTGACACGCATCTGGAGCATATCCGTGGCAAAGAGAACCTCAAGGCCTTTGGACAGTCCCATACTGTTCGCTCGGGAAGCAGGATGACCAACCACTTTTGTTCGACCTGTGGAACGCTCATGTACCGTGTCGGCGAGGCGTTCCCCGGTGTGAGCATCCTGCGCATCGGCACGGTGGATGACTTCAATTTACATGAGACAAAGCTCAAGGCTAGGATCGAGCAGTTCACCGATGACCGCGTGGGGTGGCTCTGCAGTGTCGAGGGGGTCAAGCAGTATGCAGGCAGTGGCTTTCAACAGGAGAAGGTCAATTCTCAGCTGTAGGAAACGAGCCGGGAGACAATGATACAAAATTATAAAATGACCCAGAGCAACACTGTCACTTCTCGTGCCCGGTTTGTCCCTTTGCAATTTCCTCCTTGGCCGGTATCTCCCGCAAGTGACGATATTTCCGAGGCCAGATGCCCGACTTGCCAGGTGACAATATGCCACTAGGATCAACAGCATCCTGTACACGGCTCGATCAGCTCATCATGTGCATGATTTGTGGCTCTATAAAAAACCAACAAACAAATTAAAGGACCGCGTACCTTGATCTTCTCAACAAATCGAGTGTAGGCATAGTTGTTGAAATTGTTGTGCTGCGCAATCAGATCTGGAATTTCATGTCAGTATTGCGCACGGCATGAAACCTATCCGAGTCGAAAGAATACCAACCCATGAAATTGACATGGGCACGATACATGCCGTAGCCTCTCTGTTTGCTGTCCTCGTGGAAGCCAAGGAACATCTTCTCCACATTGGCCGTCTGCTGGGCATCTCTTTGGTTGTAAGCAAACATGTTCACCATCAGGACGTGGCGTTCATGCATAAAAAAGTCAGTTGCCGGCTCAAAGCCAGCTTCTTCGTAGCGCTTGTAGCTGGCTTGCAGCCACTCAAGGACCAGTTCTCCAGAGTTTGGGATGATCGGCGCATAGTCGCCGTGTGCACCCTTTCCTGTGCCGTCCGCAGGCAGCGCCCAGTCCACAAACGGCAGGCTGAACATGGATGAGATCCCTGTCATCAGTCTTCCGTTGTCGGCGGGGATGTCAGTGTTCTTGAGGAGTTGCCCGTCTTTCCCGACGAATAGGGTGCCTTTGACAGTTCCTGTAGGAACGTCGCGCGCCAGGATCTCCTGTATGTCGTCGAACTGGGCCTGTACAGTTCGCTTAGGCCCGTAGATCGCCCACCTTGCTACCCAGTAGCCCAAGCCAAATTGCTTTCCGAGCTCAGCGAGCCGCCACTCTGGGATGGCACCCTCGCCCGACCAGAAATCGTAGCGTTTGCCAAGTGTCGAAATGATCTCGTTTCGGCTCAAGACCCACACGCAAGTCGGAATCAGACCCGTCTGTCGCATGTGGCCCAGTGCATCCACAAGCGGAGCAACATCCTCAAAGGATGGGACAGTGAGCGTGCACTCCATGAAAGCTTGTGGCTGTGGAGTCATCCAAAGACTGAGTTTAGTAACAACACCGAGGTTGCTCTGCAAGAATAAACCTTCCACAGAGGGGCCGTAAGTGAACTTGGAAAGGAATGCCGACGGCGAGCCCTCGACACCGAACTGGCCCGTCCGGATAACATCGCCGTCGCCGAGCATGACTTCCAGCCCGGAGATGGATTGGAAGTGAGCAAAGTGACCACCAAAACCGGTACCACGGTCAAGTGTCTGTAGGTGTTATGATTGTCAACACATTGCACGACACGCAGTATTCAATGTAGCCAAACCCACGGCATATCTAAATCAGGTACTTACGTTGCCGGTCACGCTGCCCCAGCTCAGGGACGGGGTGCTGGGCCACACCTTCTTTCCATTCTTGTTGCAGTAATCTATAAGATCTTTCCAGGTCACGCCAGGCTCCACCACCGCATATGAGAACTGGTCGTTGACTTCAATGATTCGGTTCATTTTGTGTAGGTCGAGAGCGACCGAACCGTTGATTCTCGGCGCCGGGCCACCATATCTGAGTACAACGCATCGGTCAGTAATCGGTTCGTTGTAGGAAAAGGTGCCATATACGGTTCCATTTGTGAGATGTCCTACCCCAGGTTTTTACCACGTGAAAATGTCCACAGGGGAATAGAATGTTTGGTTGCAATGGCCAGTACAGCCCGCACTTCTTCTACCGAGGATGGGCTGCAGACATTAGCTACACAGTTCGGACACAGATATCACATAAACAGCCAACACATGATATATCAGGACTTACCAGACCGCCGCGCTTGGCAGTTTTCGTTTCGTCTCGTCGGCCTCCGATAGGTCATACGGATCCACGTAGTGAGACAACCCGGCGCCAATAAAGACGTTGTCTTTGCCAACAGCCTCCGTGAACTCGGTAATGGCCTGCAAAAAGGTGTCATGAGTCACATCTGGTGGCAGAATACTAGGGATGGCCACCTTTGGCGTCGAGAACGTCTTAAGGTGTGCATCCTCATACTCCTGGTCGGGGTACGTGTTCTGTGGCAGAGCGGTACTCATGGTGACTGGTATGATCCGTGGGCAGACGAGATGTGGTGGTTGGATGGGACGTTGGAGGCGAACAGGGGTAATGGGTCTCAATGTTGACAAAACAATTGGTCATGAGGAAGATGTTGAGATATATGCCGCCAACACTGGTGAGGTATGTTATATTCTACCTTATCGTTGACGCGTGGAGGCCAGTGTGTCTTTCGTCGCTGGGGCCGCCAGGAAGATCGGCCTCCATATCGGCAAGACACTAGCGACAAGGTGTAAACACCTCCGCACCTACCCCAATGTATCCAACCTCTATGTTACATCCGATGGGTGTGGGGATCGATTGACATTTACTTTTGGGAAATCAAATCGTGCGGGGGTAGCGAGCGGGGTGTCGCATTTGGACGAGTACGGCTAATGGAACGAATGCGTTTACCCAGACGAAGAAAAGAATATGTGACGAGTCCAGGACGCTGCCTCTGCTGACGGCTGTGGAGAATCAGGCATGCTGCGTACTATGTGGGGGCGGAATGTGGAGCGTGTCCATGTTCAGCATTGTAGCCGGTGCTTTTGACCACGATGCAGCAATAACAAAGCCGTGCGGCCTATTTCCAGTCTTTTGTTGTCAACACAGCATCCAACAGCACACGACGCGGACCAAATTATGGAGTCCACAACCGCAGTACTAAATCATCCCGATATTGGGAATGTCAAAGGCATCGAAGACAATGGGGTCATACAATTCCGTGGCATCCAGTACGGCGTCCTGAAGAACTGGTTGGACAATGCGAGGCTTCCAATCTACGACGGTAACGGACTTGATGCTACACAATACGGGTGTGTTGCGCCCATTTATAGCTGACAAACAACCGCAAAGGTCAAGTCTCACTAACAATCATCCATCACAGCCCGAGCGCTCTATCAAGCCCTGGTGGGCTTGATGTTGAGCAACAGATCATCCAAGAGGCCCTTCCCAGACCCACTGACCCAGGTTTCTCTGCTACATTATGTTTGAATCTGAATCTCACCGTGCCCTCTGGCTCCACAGCAACCAGTGGGCTACCTGTGCTTGTGTTCATCCACGGTGGTGGGTTTTTCACAGGCGGCAACTGGTGGCCGCAGTATGATACACGGCGTCTTGTTCGTCTTTCCACTGCACAAGGCCGGCCTCTCATCGTTGCAAATATCAAGTAATTCTAATCCAGTGTATTATCTATGTGCAAATGTATCAACTTCCATCATCAGAAAGGCTGACTTTATCTCACTACAGCTACCGACTTGGCATGGCTGGCTTTCTTACGTCTCGAGAACTTCGCGACGCGGGGTATCGCAGCAATAACGGCCATCATGATCAACGATTGGCCTTGGAGTGGATTCGAGAGCATATCTCCGGATTCGGAGGCAACCCGGAGAGGATTACTGCCTCTGGAGAGAGCGTTGGGGGACGTAAGTACTCGATTACCTACATGCTCCGTGAAGTGTGCTGTGACGGCCCACGATAGAGCTGACAATCACGGACACCAGTCTCGGCACTACGTCTCTTACATCCAGATGAGAATCTTGTTTCTCGTCTTATCGTCTTTGCTGGTGCACCACCTCTTATGAATCCACAGCCGCTCGAAACAGCCGAGCCGGCGTACTTAGCTGCCATCAAGGCGCTCGGGTTGGACGACTTAGCAACGCCTCGTGAGCGAGTAGCGGCACTACTAGCAGCCTCACCTGACTTTCTATTGAAAAACATGGACCCGTCAATGCTCTTCAGTCCACTTGTTGATGGCATTCTTATCAAATGCGAGCCGACCTTTGAAACAATCACACAGCATCCACCCTGGGAGAAGACATCGTGCAGGGCCATCATGGTTGGCTATGCGCCACTCGACGTAAGTGCCAAATAATTACGTGGCCATAACATGAATCCATTTCTGACAAAATAACAGGCGAGCGTTCTCGGGCTCATGGGCTTGTTTCAGCGGAAGAATGGCATTGGGGCTGCGTTTGCCACTTACGTGCGTACACAACTGGCTCGTCATTCGGCAGAGGCTGAGAGGTTGCTACGTGCCTACGGAATTGGAATAGATGACGGTCAAGATGATACTGAATCATTGATCCGCATTCTCACTTTCGCCTCGGATATTGGTTATCGTGCACCAGCCTATGCTCTTGCCAAATCGTTTCCTGGGGAGGCTTTCCTGCTCGAGTTTTCAGAACCAAACCCGTGGGATGGTGCGTTCAAGGGATACACCACGCACGTTCTTGACGTGGCGTTTTTGTTCCAGAACTACAACGACCGTCTGGATGTGCAGCAGGCAGCTACGGCAGTCCAGCTTGCAAATGATGTCATTCGATTTGTTCACGGCATTGCACCTTGGGCACAATTCAGTGCGTCGGGGCCTGGTGCTGTGGCTGTGATCAAAAACGGGAAGAGGGTATGCAAGAACATTCAAAGTGTAACGACAGATAAATATGTTGCCCTCGAGGAGATTGGGATTATTGTGGGTTATGATTGCCTCGCTGATATTGTTGTTGGCTTTGTGTTTGGGCCGCCCGCCGGTAGCCCGTAAGTAGACATTTCTATGGACGTCTTTAGATTGTAGCCATTTGTATGTTCAGTTTTCAATAGAGGTGTAATTGCTTGGTTATGTGAAATATGGCGTCTTTCTTTGTCTTTTTCTCATTTACGTGGCTGTTGTTTTTAAAATACGTAGATAAGCACCCGCTATATAATAAGACGAAACAAATAGCAATAAAAATGAAGCAAAATGACTCTTTGTTCTCTGAAATAATTACTACAACTTTACGTAGGATGCAAAACAAATAATAAACATAATGAATAACATCAATAATTACTATTTTCCTTGTTCAATTTCACTCCTTTACACAGTCTGTAGGGGAGGTACGTACTGAAGTGCCTCCAAAGACACGATGGGTCATTTTTTACATCGTTTTATAAATAAAAGGTTTTCACAAATGATAAAAATACATATAAATCCAATTTAATTGCATTCCCTTCGAGAAAACTTGGACCAGAACAACCATGGAGACAGGAGACAGTACAATGCCACTCATATTTGCATATACGTGCCAAGATAATTGATCAAGACAAAGAAAAATGTATGCGCTCACGCTTCGGCATGAGTCGTGATGTTCAGCTTCTTCAATATGTTGTGTGTTGACCAGAACATGCGGTACTTCTTCCCGAAGACATAGACAAGGACTGTGGTCAACACAAATACCAAGCTGATTGCACCAAACGTATAGAATGGAGCTCTAGGACCCGCAGATGCCGTCCAGTTGTTGACAAAATAGCTGTAGCCATAGAACAGAAAGTTCTTGAACATGACGTTCGCAACAAATATCTCGCTGCTCATCTCACGGAACGCATCGATCGTGTATGCCGAGTATGGACCGATGACAAAGGAGCAGCCAAGGAGCATCACACCCCACATGACAGCCACGGCATACACGTTGCCCTGTGATCCGGACAGAGCACCGAAACCAAACAGGCCAATCCCACACAAAAAGCCCAGTGGAGTTAAAGCGAGGCGGAACTCTGGCTCGTATATGCCGCCATTCTTCTTGGTCAGCCAGAGACTCAGAGGATCTAGCAGCGCACCAATGAGAATGGAGCCAATAGCACCACCAATAAATGGACCCAACGACATGTAGCCAACATCCGCGGTGGAAAGGAGGTATGGTGGTGGAGAGAAAAGCTGAGCTGTCACATAGGCGATCGCAACGTAGAACGACGTCACTGCGCCCGTGACAAAAATGGTCCACAACGCCAGAATATTGGTGCACACGACGAATGGTGCAATGACTAGCCCCAACAAGCTCTCGTCTGTGAAGGTTCCGTTGTAGACTGCAAGCTCTTGCCAGAAAGTCTTCTTCTTCGGTGCGACTGTCGCTATAGGCGATGGCGTACAGGCTGAAGGCCTTTCGACATGCCGAGAAAGGCCATCCACCATAACTTCTCCCTCTTTCTCGATGGCATCTGCGCCATTTGTGTCCAACATGGATTGCTGATTGATGACGGCTTCCGCTTCTGAACTTGCTCGAATGTAACTCGTCTCCGGAACGAAGAGAATCAACAAAACCAGCTGCAGACCGAGGCATGCGTTGAGGATGTGGAATAGGTAGTGCCAGCCAAGGGAAAAGGTGATGCTACCCGCCACGACCGAAATGAGATTGGACACACAGGTCAACGTGAACGTGATGACCATGGTCCAGAGGCCACGCTCATGCACAAAAAACAGGTCGCCCACGCAGGTAAAAACGAGAGACTCGTAGGCAGCCAGAGATAAGCCTTGCACCGCTCGGGCGGCGAGAAGCGTGTCGTATGAATAGCTGACAGAGCCGATGATGGTGCCAATGAGGCACATGGTCGATGAGAATACGAAGATGGGACGCTTGCCATACTTTCGGGAGAGTGCCGAAACAAGTGGTCCACAAGCCGCAGCGACGAGAAGCTGGTATCCAGAGAGCAGCGTGATCTCCCCAAACGAGCGGTCGAGCTCTACGGCAAGAATGGCCAGGCTTGCATTGAGAAGCGGCCCCGTGCAACTGCCGCAGAAGCACGATCCAAGAACCAGGATCATCATCGTGGTGTATTTTTTCCACGAAGGCCAGTTCAGCGGATCGTTGGGGTCATTGGATGGTTGCGGCGTCAGAACAATGTCGCTGTGGCGTCCTGATCCGCTCTTGAGAAACCCGCCGTGGGCATCAACCCGCTCGGCGACTTCAACTTCTAGGACGACTGTCCCAGGAACAGCACCATTTGTCGATCGCGGCTCAAGGATACCGAGCCCCATGTTGTCCGTAGGACACAAAAGGCGCAGTTAAAAATAGATATTGAGGTGGGATATGAGAAAGAAGTGTTCGTAAACAAAAATGGGCAGCAAAGTGGAACAAGAGCTCGTTGCTAAAGATGTTACCGGTCACCATGCGTGGAGCAGAGTTTCTAAATGGGTTCAATATATATCTATACATAACAAGGACGTTGTCTGCATTTTGCAAGGGAGTTCCAGCCTCTCACACACGGTATGAGCTGCATGTAGCATTGCATGAACGTACACCACCAAGATTGGTTCTTGAAACTGTGGGGAAGCGAGGCTGTCGAGTCTCCTTAAATTACCCTCCCCACATACCCACATACAGTGACAAAAGGATCCCCACTTCCCCAGACTTCCCCAGATTTCCACTCCGCTGACCACCATCCCCAGGAACGATACTGCGCATAGAACACAGAGATCAAAGGGAAAGCTTGACTCCTACAGGTCTCCTGGAGTTTGAGAAACAGCAAGGAATCCTTCGTCATGCCATTCCATGACAGTGTTGCTGGAACGTCTCAAACCACGCACCAAAATCTCTCTACCAGGCTCACTGCCCTTCGGCAACTCGTTCAAAAAGGCCCACTGCGTTTTTCCTTTGTAATCAAGCGCCTGCCAGCCATTGATATCTTTGTCCGGCTGGCTGTTGTACAGCGGTAGCACATTGAACAGGGCATGGTCGTGTGCCATACAAACGAATGCCCCAGGGTGCGCATCAAGCACCTTGATCTTGTCGACACTGCCTTGGGCGTCTGTTGGATTTGCATAAACTGAGCTGGGAGTGGCACATATGTTATAAAATGGCCGCGTGCGACATGCGACCTGGTCCTTATCAGAAGCGGTTGTTTCGGATGACAGTGTAGAGGGGTGATTGGCGGTAAAGAGAGAACAGGGACAAGGGCATGGATAGCATCCAGCGTCCAGTTGGATATCGGGGATGGTTGTCGGCATGGGAAGGTATGCTGTTGGTCGGAACACGCCCGCAAAGTGGCATGTATCGGCACCCATGAAAACAAATGTGTCTGGTGTTGTTCGTGCGAGTCCACAGATGTGGCCCAAGGCATGCTGTTATGATGAATAGTGTTAATACTGGATACATCTACAATAGGGAAGCGATGTATAAACATAAAATCACAACATACACCGGGAACATCAAGAAGATAGAAAGACCCATCTCCGAAGTAGTCACAGGCAGGAAATCCCGCAACCTCTATCTCGAACGTCGGCTCGTGTATACGATGTCCTCTACACTCGATTTTAGTGATGGATCCAGCACGATTCGAACCAGCCGACTCAAATATGAAGCAATTGCAAGAAACGTACTTTAAATCACTTTGCAGCACGGGGCAGTCGGGATTTTCAGGCCAACCAGGAACAAACTCGTTAATGAAGCCCGGCCCAACGACAATGTCAGCCGTGGACGGGAATCGTGATCCATCACCAATATGGTCCCAGTGCCAGTGGCTCCACACGATCGACTCTGCACACATAAATGTCAGAGAAGGCTCAAATAAAAAAACAGTCCTATAGGTGAAGTTGTCCATACTTAATAGAGAGAGATCAAAGCCAGCCGCTGTCAGTATCTCGTCCACACCGTAGTCAACTTGCATGCCGACAAGATTCTGCGCAATCATGCTGCACGTTTTTGGTGAACCATTCCAATAATCCTTGCGGGAGCCACAGTCGAATAACACGTATTCAGACGGAGATCCATCCTCGGCCTTGTGTTCGAGCAGAAAGCACATAGTTTTGAGATTTAGGATCGTGTGGTTGGGGATTGGCGGTTGGACGAAAGCATGCGCATTGCAAGCCATGCGTGTCGTCGAGTCGATTGCCTGAACCCGCACCGTTGTCGAAGATACGGGCAGGCTCAGTGCTGGATGTGGTTGGGGATGAATCTCCTTCATTTTTTCTGAGATTGGGGTGGAAATGCACGTATTGTCTTTGGAGGTAAGGTAAAAGAATAAAATATGGGCCGTCCTCTATGTTTAAATATGAATAGATTCCCGGGCACCACAACCGTTAATACCCCACATGTGTTCTCTGCTTGACTTCGGCATGTAGATGCAATGCAAGTAAAACGGATAAGAAACGATTTTATTTCTGTATTACTGCAGATTTGTGCCCGTCTTCCCACCATTCCTAGTTCTCGTTCAGCCATTTGTACACGACTCTGGCATCCTTTCCCCTGTACCTGCTGTCTGCGATGACTTCCTGGAAGGCAGTTTGCGTTGGTGCATCCAAAATAGTCTTGGCACCAACCATTTTAGCCAGATCGGTCCCCATGCCTAGCACCTTGGCGCACAGCTCGATGCGGAAACCGTCTTCATAGTTTCTGCTGCTGGGCACGTTGGGCTGCACCCCGGGGACGGGGTTGCTCTTGCTCGTTACCCAGCACTGGCCGCCACTGACATTAATGACATCCGTCAAGAGTTTCGGGTCCAGGCCAGCTTTGACGCCAATATTCAGCGCTTCCGATGCCGCCAGCGATGTGATAGCGCTCAGGTAGTTGTTGATAACCTTGAAAGCAGTACCTGCGCCCACATCTCCACACAAAAATATACCATCTGCGTTGCCCATATGCTGCAGATACGACTTGACCACCGGATACACCTGCTCCGCCACTTCAGGCGCACAGCCAACCATAAACGTCAGAGTGCCTGCTTGGGCGCCCATCGGCCCACCGGAAACAGGCGCATCGACAAATGTCAAGCTGCGGGACAGCTCCGATGTAGATAGCTCTTGTGTAGCTTTGGCTACAGACATGATCGTGGATGTCTCAATGGTGCCACATTCCATGATAAGTTTTGTCTGTGGCAGTTTTATAGAACTGCCGTCAACCGCAGCGCGTGCACCAGCAAGGATACCACTGTCGCTGTCCAGGTAGACAGCTGCGACTGCGGCCGCATTTGGTAACATTGTGATGACGGTATTCTAGCAGTACGCGGTTAGAATGTGAAGCTACAAGGGTATACTGGGGCGCGGTTGTTACATACAGCAGCTTTTGCCGCGTCATATCCGTTCTTCACCACGGACACTGATGGCGACGCAGTTGCGTCGCTTCTTCGCGCATCATCGAGAAACTGCTTGATTGCTTCATCGCTAACATCGCAGATAAGAAGTGTCTTGGATGCATCGAGGCCCTTGAGCAGGTTCACGGCCATCGGATATCCCATGACACCGAGGCCTGTCACGCCCGGATTAGCTCACTGGCGTTCTTGTTGCAAGGCAGTCCTTCTACATACCGATAAAGGCGATCGTATCTGCAGGTGAGCCTGGCATGGCTATTTCTGTAGCAAAGTTGAAGCTTGCGGGCTGTGCTGGTGAGAGATGGTACCGATTGGATGTTTTGGCTCAGTACAAGCTGGTCGGCAGCGCGGGGTGCAGCGACCGACAGTGGTGTTTTTGGTTGCTGGTTTTGTATGCGCGGGCACTAATACACTGGCGATCCCTCGCGGCCGTACTTGTATGTGATAAAATTCCCCACATGCACATGGGAGCGGGCCGTGATGTGGGGGCGCGACACTTCCACGGGTCGCCCGCGTTTGACTTGCACGACGCCCAAGCAGTCCAGTGTAAAAAAAAAAGGAAAAAAAGGGCCGCCGCTGTTTAGTTGTTGCATGTCATATGCAAGAAAATTCAAAAACTTGTACGTAGTGCACATTTGCGCGGGTTGTATGCTATGTTCTGATCTCCATTGAAAATGAAATTGGCGTTTGTTAGTGACTGTGATGGTCTACCATGCATTCGGCCAGAAGCGATGTCTGTTCTTTTCCCGCCATACCCCATCATGCGCCACGACCACCTCGACATCGACATCTCTGCCGTCAACTTTTGACCCTTTCATAAACGAGTCAATCTGATCCAGCGTCTGTCGCGCGACTCCCGTGTGCACGTGTACACTCCGCACACCGCCCTGCCCGTCGTCGTACAACGCAAAGTCCCTTTCGCCGCGCAGAATGCGGGGATCGTGGCAGCAATCGCCGCCTAAATAGACGTAGCGGCTGTCATCAACACGGACCAACAAGTTGACGTGGCCGTACAGGTGACCTGGGCTGTCGATGATGTGCAGGCTGCCATCTCCGAAAAAGTCCAGTGCATGAGGGAAACTGGCGAGGGGCTTCCACGACCACCTGTCCATTGCACCTGGTGGCAGCAAAGCCCCCAATCGACTGTATGCCGACTCAGGTGGTACTGTTGGGCGCGGAACGTTTGGGCCAGTTTTGTAAATATTGGGCCCATCATGAACGTCGCGGGAAACAGGTGGAAGCTCGACGGTGTGATCGTTGGGCAGTTCGTCGTCGTTGAAAATTTCCGCCGGATACAACGGGCCGGCGCCATTCTTCAGGAGATCCAGAGTTCCAGAACCAACAACAAACGTCGCTGCAGAAAAGTCTGCGGGCGTGCCGACGTGGTCCCAGTGGACATGGCTGAGGACCACAACGTCAATATCAACAGCAGGGTCGAGGAGAGCAGCTGCATTGCCTCCGTTTTTAAAGAGATCGTATGACGTGCCGTAACGCAGACTGTCGGCACAATCTGGGTGACTGGTCACTGGCTGGCGTGCAGCGATATGAGCTTGTTGGACTGGTGGGTAGCCATTGAGATCACGCTTGAGTCCAAGGTCAAACACAAGGTTGATCTTTCGAGACTTGCCACCGGGATCAACCGATGAGTGCTGAATGAGAAACGAGAGTGATGGCACGGTTGACCGTCTTTCGGGGTCAGCGTCGGTGACAAACAGTCGTTCTGGAAGAGTCAGATGCCCGGCGTCCAGCGCCGACAGGCCCACGCAGACTGTGCGCTTTTCAGAGACAGCCCCTTGTGCGTCACCCATAGCTCTATTGCTAATGGGTATGCTTGATACAGCTTGTGAAATAAAATAAAAACAAAAATAAAAAACAGATCCCGTATGAGTTTCCGCCAGGTTTGAATTTAATGCTTTGAAGATAATGCTCTGGATACGACAGCTTTATTTACTCGTGGGAAAGAAAGGGTATATTTTACACGCACCAACGAACTCGACTGGTGATTTGTCGCAATGTGGGGGACTTGCTTTTCGCTATTTTGGTGCCGAGACCAAATCGCCACCCATAGCCAGCATACAAAGCCGGTAGGCGCTTCCTATTCCGCTGCCTTCACTCACAACTGTGTCGTACATCACAGTCAAATGTTCCAGTCACTACTCCTGTGCCATTGAAAATCACCACATCTTGCTTGTTACCTTGCGGACTACAAATCTACATGTTTTTCTTTCTTTTTGTTTCATTGCCCTTTATTCCTTTATATTTTGTTTTCTTTAAAAACACAAAACATGAACAATCACTAGCACGCCGGTTATCTCCACATTAATCGCCCGACATCATACTTCCCCACAAATCCAAAGTCCAACTTCATTCCAGCAACTGTACGGAGCACAGTCCATTGACTTCATCCTTTGCACAACAGAATCAACTCGACGAGAATCACCTCCCAGCCCAGTTATGGCATCCCACACGATAGCACCACACGCAGCGCTGCCCACGAGCATGAAAGCTCAGTTCTTAGATGCCTTCAACAGCCCATATGTTTACCGCAGCGCACCTCTCCCTATCATTTCGGCGCCCCATGACGTCCTCGTCAGGGTAGATGCGGCATCGTACTGCCACACAGACGCGGTCTTGGCCGCGGGCAAGATGGGGCCGAGCAACCCGGCATCGTTTCCACACATTGGCTGCCACGAGTTCGCCGGGACTGTCGTTGCCCTGGCGCCCGACTTCGATCCGGCTGCCTCGGGAAGGCTGCACATCGGCGACCGCATTGGCGTACCCGGTCGTTCCTTCCATCCTTGCACATCCTGCTTTGAATGTGCGTCTGGTCCGACACCCGACGACCCAGATACTGACCCCCCTGGTTATTCTGTGTACTGCCCACACGCAATTAACAACGGCATAAGTGGTCCGGGGGGGTTTCGAGAATATGCGGTGGTCGACGCCCGTCAAATTGCGCCGCTGCCATCGGGGATGCGAGCAACGGATGCTGCTGTACACATGTGCGCCGGCACTACGATCTACAGTGCCCTGAAGCGCTGTCGTCTTCGGCGCGGTCAGCGTGTGGGTATCATGGGATGTGGTGGCGGTCTCGGCCACCTCGGTCTGCAGTTTGCGGTGGCCATGGGACTGCGCGTGTTGGGTGTCGACAACCAGGACGGGCCACTACTTCTGGCGAAGGACACCATAGCAGAGATTCGGACAGACAACAAAGAGACAGCAAAGATCATAGATGCCCGACACGTTAGCAGCGATGAAGTGGCACGGGATCTGGGCCGGGAGGATGGCAAGATGGACCGCGGCGACATGGGCCTGGACGCAGTTATCGTGCTACCGGAGAGCCAAGCGGCGTTCACATACGCGATAGGGCTGCTGCGGAACCACGGCCGGTGCGTGCTTGTCTCGTTCCCCGAACAAGACCTGCGTGTCTCAGCCAAGGATATTGTCTTCCGGGATATTTCCGTGGTCGGTAGTCTCGTTGGTGGCAACCGGCTGCTACGTGAGACGTTGGCATTTGCGGCAGAGCACGACGTCCGCGCCAGCGTACGCACATTCCCCCTGTCGCAACTAAACACACTGGTGGAGGAGTACCATAAGGGTGGCGGCGGGAAGCTGGTTGTCGACATGAGTCTGTCGGATAACTAACCAAAGAGACTGTGTGACGTCCATGTACTTTTCTTTGCATTCTTTGCATTCCTTGTTTGGTTGTAGTTGATCCAATATGCTCTAGTGAATGCAATCATTTATCTATGAGATCCGCATACATGGCAAGTGCATTGCCGATGACCTCCACAATGTCCCACGTTTGCGATCCCCGGAAGATGGCCGCCCACACACGCAGAACGCCGGCGTTTAGTCGCCTAGCTCGACCAGGCAAAGCCAGTGGCTCGTAGTTTCCGCCGTTCTCTCCGTCATCACCATTCTCGGCATCCTCGCTACTACCGCTTGGCAAGCGGAACTCTGTTTCATCCAAGACAGTGTGCACAAGAGATAAAATACGCTCTTCCCCTGGCGTCAGCGGGGGATCCGGGCAATTTCCCAGTGCCGCAATGGCTTCGAGCCACTTTCCAAGTAGTAGTGCACACTCTAACGAGCACAATGAGTGCTGGATGGACCATGTGAACGTCTGCGTCTTCGCTACAAGCCTGATGCCGATTTTGACGGGGATACTCAGGGCATGTGCTGCATGCAGCAGAGCGCGGATAAGTTTAGGGGGCGTGTGCGTAGGCGTACGGTGCAGGGTCAAAGGTGGGGTATTTCGCAGTGCATGGGCAATCTGCACTGGGTCCCGCGTGCCGAGAGCGCGGCCTGGTCCCGTGTCCATGTTAAGGCGGATGTAGGCAAGGCGGAGCAGGGCGGTCGAGTTGAAGGCAACGGGCCCGTTGGGGTCAAGCGGGTTGACAGACGATTCTGGACTGTGCTTCCAGCCGGCCTGCCAGTTGCGAACGGCTTGGTCCAGGGGTGCGGCCTCGTCAGCGGTGAGCTCGGGTGTGGTGTCAAAGCGGCAGCGTGCCGACTGGCGAACAAAAAAGATGTGCTGCACAATGGCATGGATTAGGACGTAATTTCCTAGAGCGGAGTGGCCATGTGTACGACCAGGGTCCTCTGAAAACAGCATGCGCACGGCGTCTTGGAATGGTACCGGTGACTGACTCGCCAGTGCCTGTTGTTGGGTAGTCAGCCTCCACTCGGCGGCGGTGGGCGCCTTGAAAGCAGCTGTGCTACAGGGCAGCCTCATGTGAATCTCCGAGTTGAGGATAAGAGGCGGGATGTCGTACACGATGCAGTGCAGGTTGAAGAAGCAAAATACGATATATTTGGTCCGCAGAACGCTTTCGTGCCGTGCCCAGGAACGCCATGCCCCATTCGTGTCGATGCTTGTATCAGCAAAATCCGCCTCGTTGTGGTCGTGCTCGCCAGACAGGCCGTCGTCACGTACGATGCTTGCCAAGATGCTCTGTATGGCAAGGGCCTCGCGCAATATTTCCTTGTGCTTGGCCCACGTGGCCATGGCCATGAGCAAGAGGAGGGCCTGGCCAGACTGCATGAGGTCCTCGTTGCCCGGGATGGTCTCTGGCGACGTCGTTGCCAGGCCCAGCGGCCCACTTGGCGAGGGTCGGGTGTGCGCAACACGAGCATCTCTGCGGCGGATGCGTTCTGTGGCGATGGCGCGTGCTGTATGAAACAGGCCGAGGCCCTGCTCGGCTTCGAAGCAATACTGCGCGCCGACAGCCGCCATTGCAAGCACAAGCTCCACGGCACAGCCGCCCCTGCCGATTCGCATGGAGGGGATGTGCAAAAAGGGCAGATGCTCGTGAAATCCATCCACATACGCGCGGATGTACCGGTTGAGTGACAGTCGTGTCGGTAGCACAAAGCCGGGCGGGATGGCGCTGGAGAATAGACCGACGGCTCTCTGCAAGCAGCGACGGTCCTCGCCGGATATGTCAGAGATAGGCTTATCGTTTGAATTTGGCGCATCCCAGTCGCCGACGGTATGGGGGAGGGGGTGTGCATTTGTATGTGTGTGACCTGCGTGGCGTCCTTGGTCGAAGGACTGGTCGTCCAGATCGTGAATCCGCTGCTCCTCTGGCTGGAGGGACGGAAGACGCGAGCCTAGCCGCGAGAACGAGCTGCCATCGTTACCAACTGCTATGCTTGGGAGGCCCTCTTCGTCGTTGTCCGACTGGTCCTCGGCGTCAATGTCGGTGTCGTTGTCGCTTGGCGGCGAGAAAAACGGCATTGGCTGTTCGGTGGTGACAAGCGAGGTGAACTGGAACGTGGGCATTGGCAGCGGGTCGGCTTCGAGCAGGCAGTCGAGGCCATCAAATGAGTAATAATCCGATTCGGCCTGGCTTGCGGCAGGAAAGATGGTCGTCGGGTCAGGGCCGCCGTCGCCGATATCAAAAGCCCAACTAGCAGCTGCCGTGGATGCAAGAATGTCCGAGGGCGACTGGGCACGGGCACCCTCCACGATGTTGCCTTGCAATGGTTCGTTTGCTTGCATGGTGTTTACTGATTGTGCTGCTTGCCCTGACTGGCCTTGTGACAGGGTATCCCGCTGGTGAGACCCGCTGCCAACTTTGTTGTGAGAGAGCCGTCCATGGCGGACCAGCAGGTCGCTAAACCACAACAAAATCAGCACAGTTTCCTGTTTTCCAGGTGATGAGAAAAGGAGAACACCATCATACCTCCGTGTGAAGCGAGAGGGACAGGTCGTACAGGCAAACGGCCGCTCTTGAGTATCTAGGTCGCGCCGTTAGGGAAGCTGCTACCAGTCACACGGGTTAGCTGTGAATACATACGGGTGCGTTCGTGGCGCTGCAGGTGCTCCAGGCGACCAAAGTGCTTCTGGCACACGTCGCAGTGGAAACGCCGCGCGCTCTTATGGCGCTGGTGAGGCCGGCGTCGCGCGATTCCGGTCTCGACGGAGGATTGCATGTCTTGTTGCCGGTTGAAGCTGCTCGACTTCGGCGTTGTTGACAGCCGTTGCTCGATGATGATTTTTCGGCGTCCGGGACGTGTCCAGTGCCTTACCTGTTGTTCACAGCGCTCAAGCGATGCCAGCTCCCGGCGTTCCAGGCGCTAGCGTGCGGGGTCGAGCATTGTATCGGCACCATGTGGCCGTTGGACTTCAATATCCTGCGTAGTTACGTGTTGCATTAAATTGGTGATTCTCATACCAGTTTCTATCATCACAAGGATGTGCGGCACATCGTGGTTTGCATTCAATAAATCGAGGTCTTTTGCCTAAGCCTTTTGAAAAGTTCTTTTCGTGCTGTAACGTCTTTCTCGCAACAGGATACGCAAACCAAACTATGCTATGTGGCGCTATCGTTCACCGTAGCTCTCCTGTCCTGTAGCTGAAATCCTCCACCTCCCCACAGATCCCTATTTTGCCGCCTCTGGTTTGGCTCCCAGCTCCCGTGGCTTCTCCCCCCGCTCGGCCATTTCGTTCAGCACGCGCTCTGCTGTCTTCATTGCCTCCACGCCAGCCGGCACGCCGCAGTAGGTTGTGCAGTGCAGGATTGCCTCCCGGATCTCTTCTTCGGTCAGGCCATTGTTGCGTGCCCCGCGGACGTGGACCGCGAGCTCGGGGGTCCGGTTGAGGGCCATCAGCATGCCGATGTTGAGAAGACTGCGCTGCTTGCGCTCGAGGCCCGGCCGCGTCCAAGCGTAGCCCCAACACCACTCCGTGACGAGCTCCTGGCCAGGCCGTGCAAACTCGCTGGATCCGTTGGCAAGGGCTTGCTCCACATAGGCGTCGCCCACCACGGCACGGCGCACTTTGAGACCTTCTTCGAACAGCTGGCGGTGCAGGTCGTCGAACTTTGGGTCGGTGCTCATGGTTGCTTTGGGGGTAACAAGGGTGAGATGGAGGGTTAGGTCTGTGTCTTTAGCGGCAGATTATGGTGTGGTAAGTGTTGATGGGGAGAATTAAAATTACGTCGTGGTTGAAGACAAAAATAAGAAGACAAAGGCTAGTAGCAAAATGCTGGCAGCTGTACTTCAAACTCCCCTTCATCCATCATCTGGTACATCTTATTTGTGGGGGATTGCTTTTCAGATCTTGAGCGCCATCACCCCCTACCCCAACGCAACGATCCGACAGAGCTCCAGGTTGGGGATGCCCGGTCTCCATGCCCCCTCCCCCTCATGGCATGCCGTTCCACCTGCATTCATCAACAATTGGCGCCCGTGGACCAGAATTATGGCACACTTACGGCCAAATAAATCTGTATGCACATTTTCATTGCCACTTGGGATAATTAGCACGGTTCTAAAAGGGCGAGGCCCGTGATTACATTTCGGTCGACTCTATCTGGCTTCCTTAATCTTCCCTAGTAGTTGGCCCCGAGCAGTATCTAGATATCACGACGACGACGGTGCAGTACCATACAAGTCGGAGATTACGGGCATGGCCTCGTGTGCTGTTTGTAGACTCAACAGCGTAGCAATCTCCATAACCTCCAGAATCTCGGCCGGCGTCGCGCCGTAGCCCAGGGCGTTTTTCATATGAAGCTTCAGCCCCGGAACGTAGAGATGCGTTGCGGCCGTGTCAAACGCACAATAAATCAGTTCCTTCATCTTTGGTGTCAGAGCTCCCTTCCCCACAACTGGGGCGTTGGCCACGTCCTTTGTCCACGGCAGTCCCGAGAGATCCAGGTATGCCTCGAAAAACTCCGGGTCCAGCCGTAGAAAGTCCTCCCAAAATGTGTGCCAGTACCCGCGCCGATCCGTAAACAGCTGCTGCAGCCGTTTCTGGCGGTCGTCAAACGGCTTGGTGATCGTGTCCGTGTGCAGTCCCTCCTCGCGAAGCACCTCCACGAGCAGCGGCACGCCAATGTTGCACGCATGAATTCCCAGCGTGCTCGTTAGCTCGATTACCTCCAGCACCTCGTCGATGGTTGCGCCTTCCTTGCGTGCTGCAGCCACGTGCGCGCGGATGCCTGGGCGGTAGAGGTGTGTCGCCGCAGCGTCGACTGCAAGGCCGACAAGAGCCTGGTCTTTCGGTGAAAGATGCTGCTTCTGACGCGGCACGGAAGCAAGCGACAGGCTGGCCCTGAAGAACTGTGGGTCGGCAGCAAGGAGTGACCGCCAGCCATCGTGGAAGCTGTCCTCCCCCATCGTGGCGACAAACGCCTCTTGGAGCTGTTCACGCGTTTGGTCCATATCGTCGAGCGATGGTCGGTCTGCTTCTGTGGCGAACGGGGGTTATTGGTCTATCTTTTCGGACCTGTTCAATGCTGCACAATAATGCTAACAGAAAACATAACGCATATTCAAATACCGAAATGTCTTCGATACCGGGCACAGCACTTTGAGGCACCATTGACTAAAAAGTGACTAGCCTGTTGTCCCCCACATTAGGCGTGGCCAGCCCTGAATTGTTGGTGACTGTTCCCCGCACTGCAATGACTCCACAAAGTAATAACTGGGGCCTGGTGTGGGGGCATCGTGTCCTGTAAGCCAGGCGCCTGAATCATTGGCGTATGAGCACAGAAGCATCCATGATGTTTTGTCAGTCAAGCACGTCTGATTATGGCAGAGCATAACCTTTCGTAGTACAGAGTACAGTACATGAGGTGATTTACTGTATTCTCTTCTTCCTATTTATGTCTATCTTCTATAAACTGCCCCTGCAAATATTATCACAATGAAGGCACAGTTGTCTCTCGTGATCTAAGGTGGGCCGAAATACCGTCCGTGATTGCTTGGGTTGTCTGCCCATTCGGCGTCGTGGGCCAAGATCACCTCCAGACCCTGCTCCTCAAGTACTCGTATTCTCCTGATTGTTTCTTCGGCTTGCTTACGATTGGCGTGGATACAACAGACGGCATCGTGGGCATCACGCCACTCGCCAATTTCCCGCTCGCCGCGTAGAATCCGCCGGTCGTGGCAAGCGTCTCCGGCAAGATACAGCCACCTGTTGTGGCCACTGTTGTCGAGCTGGTCTGTTCGTGCAAGGAGGTTGATATGGCCGGGCAAGTGTCCGGGTGCGTCTACAACGTAGAGACTGCCGTCCTGGAATACATCCATGGTAGCCGGCAAATGGCCCAATGGCTTCCACGGCTGTGCAAAGTCAGCCAAATGGCCTGTCCTCGCCTTCGAACATCCCGGGATGGCCATACACGGTCGAGGAAGTTCAATCGTTCGTGAGGGGTCGAGGAGATCTTTTTCGAAAAACGAGTGCCCGCCGCGAAGAGTAGCTGCATCGCCACGGAGCAGTCCAAGGGAGCCGTTTCCGACTACGAACGTACTCCGGACGAAGTCACCTGGCTCGCCTACATGATCCCAATGCACCTGCACAAGGTTAGTTAGCTGGTTAGTTAGCTGTCTATCGGTGTCATTTGAGATGATATATATATATACATATATATGTGAGAGACGTGAAGTCTCCGTCGAAATTGGAATATGAAATGCATCTGGCAAATTTCAACACAGTATGGGTTGTGACTCAAAATCCGGTTGTGGCTCCCGTCAAACATGTTGAACACAGCATAAACCTACGTGTGAGTAAATGACATAGCCAATGCTCTCTGGCGTCAGTCCTGCTTTTCTCAGGCTTTGGACAACATCTGGTGTTGTTGTGATCGGCTTCCGTGTTTCTGTATGCCGACGAATCGGCTCCGAGTAACGGCTCAGGTCTCGGCGGACGCCTAGGTCGAAAAGAATGCGTGTTGCTGTTCCCGTAACCTCATTCACATGCTGAACAAGAAAGCAGAGAGACGGGACCGTTGCGCGTGCTCCATGGACGCATGGGCTGACGAACTGCTCTTCGGGGATGGTGAAGTGGCCGCCGGAAAGGGCTGTCACGGTCACTGTCGCTGGTTTTTTCGTCTCAACAGCGTCCACGCCTGTTTTCTGCCAGGGGCTGCCCTTCATAGTGACCCTGTTTGAAGACAGGTGATATGGTATCTCTGAGGTTTTCTCCTTTTCGCATCGGGAATCCGGATTTCGTTGGCTTCTCATTTTTCTGACGTGCTGGTGGTGTTCACTGGGACTAGTTTTAGTGGGATTGTTCAGAGGCTACAGCACCTGAAAGCCCCCACATGTCCTCCAACGACACCTGGATCCCCACATTCAGAATAGGGGCAAATCGAATGTCAACAAATACCTCAGTAAGCAAAATTGAATGTTACAGAAGTCATAGCTAGTGCTTGTCTGATATCGATTCTATTTTCTCAAGCTGCCCAGTACACAGGATCATGCCGGGCCTTTATGGAGTGCTTCAAAATGTGCGGCATCACTCCGTACACAGATCATGGCCATTGTCCTCTGCAAACAGCCTCCATATGCTGCGGAAATCCTTCCCTTTACACTTGTCGTGCGACGCCGCCATCTCGTAGAATTTAGACACAACATTTCCTAAAAGAGACTTGGCACCAACTGTTTCACCATGTGCCAGGGCCATGTCAAGAACACCCTTGGCCATCTCGGTGGTGAAGCCAGCCTCAAAATCACGCGCTGCTGATGCACGTGCCGAAACACCGCGGACCGGGTTCTGATCATTGCAGTTATAACAGGCGCCCGTTGATACAGCAATCACATTGCAAAGCTTTGTTGGGTCGAGTCCGGAACGAAGACCGATGTTCATGGCCTCGCACGTTCCTATCATGGTGATGCAGGACAGGTAGTTGTTTATCTGCTTGGTGGCAAGGCCGGAACTGACAAGCCCACAGTGGAATGTGTTCTCCGACTTGCCCATGAGGGACAAAACTGGCCGTATATTCTCAAAAAGAGCAGGTGTGCCGGTGCCGACCATGAAGGAGAGCGTGCCCGCGTTGGCGCCGTTGACACCACCCGAGACAGGGGCGTCGACAAACTCATATTCGACGTTGCTTCTCGCCGCACTTTGCGCAACCTCGTGCGCAGTTCGAAGCGATGTATCGATGTCGATCGTAGAGCAGTCGATAAAAATCTTGTTCTTAGGCTGCGAGGGTGGGCCCGGGTCACACGATAGCAGGCCCGTGTCCGTGTTGGTGAAGACGTCCCACACGTTTGTGCCCTTTGGCAGCATGGTAAAGATGACATCCTGCGAAAATGTACTGTCAGCCAGATTGTAAATGCGAGGCGGTCGGATGCGTAAGCATGGTCAACTGGTTAGGTATATCAAGCACGATCACCATCTTACACTCTGCTCAGCAACGCCCTTTGGGGTCGAGGCGACTGAAACAAGGCCTGTTTGCTGTCCCAGCCATTTCTTGAGTCGCTCTTTGTTTATTTCACAAACTACCAACGTGGCATCAGGTGGCAGCTTAGCACGGAGGTTGTTGGCCATACCCCAACCCATGACACCGATACCAATGAAGCCATAACGGCGTGGCCTAACAGCACTCGGCCGAGTCGTATCAAGGGTCGTGTCAGAAATCGGGTCCATTGCGCGGGGTGCGGAGTACTTTGTGTTCCGACCGGGACAGATATGTCGTCCGTCGCCCTTTCAATGTGTTTTATTTTCTTGACGGCTGCTGACACGATTATTACTACAAGAGGGGACGGTTGGCTTGGGGAACGCATTGAAAAGAATTTGGGGAAGGAGGACATGAGTGTGTGTGGAGGCCAGTGTTACCCCACAGACAATAGGACATGGCGAGGCGGGGGATGGGGACTGTCGCTGCCTTCGCAATGGTTAACGCGGCACGGGTCACCACATGATGGGCAAGGAGTTTTGCAGTTCACGTACGACGTATCTTTACGGGTTTTATGAAATCCGCGGGAAGAAAATTTTCAAGTCGGCTGGATGCACATGTGGGACTTCTCTATGGTGTTTTTACACGATTGGCCATAATTCACTCGCACCTCGTTACCAGTGGGTGTGCCTCAGCGCCGCAGGTCGACCTCGGTGTCTATTACTACAGGTCCATAAGAGGGGAAACCAGCCACAACAAATAGAAAACTATAAATAATTGGAACAGAAAGAAATACTCTGAGAATACTGTGGCTGTGTGAAGGATGGGGTACAAAAAGCGGTACAAGTAAGATACGTGAATCGATTCTGCCAGACTGCATCTTACAGCCAGTAGGATTGGGTGGGTGCGGGGACATGGCGCCACTGTGCGCTTGGTCCTGTACGTTAGCGACTGAACCACCGCCGTCCTCCAATACATCTCACGGGCCCGTTTCCGCCATTTTTATCTCTGCAAGGCGAACCACGGTACGCGGTCGAGCACTGTCTGTCCGCTGCTGCACATCCAGGAATATTACCTGCCAGAACGGGCTGGGTATGCGACCAGGAAATGGGTGTGTACTGGCTTTGTATGCGACGTGCCCCTCCCATCCAGGGTCACAATGGCACGGGAGCAGGGAGGGATGCATCTATTTCTGTCCGGCATTTCATATCGGCGCCTGCACTCCTTTATTTGGTGTGCTTGTTGCTGTCGACGGCTTGGGCTCTGAGCAACCTCTCGAGGGGATACATAAGTAGGGTCTGCTGGGCTGATTTTTGCGCCCGAGAGATGCTACGAGTCTAGGCTGTTGATCTCGCCAGGGACGAGAACACGACACGGCATCATCAGAAAATTACCAAAGTTCATCTTTCAACCGTCTCAATATTTCTCTGTTTTCACATTTCTACCTTGGCCAGCATCGACGACATGGCAGGAAGCGACGTCAACTCGGCCACGCCGGTCGTTCTGGTGGGCGACGAGGAGAAGGGCCTGAACCGCACAACCACGGCAGTGACAATGTCTCCAGAGATGTTTGAGAGGGTACGTTTTGGTTTTCGTCCTTTCCGGTATCTTGACATACTCGTTGCTGTTGGATACTCTACGCGCACCCACTAACACTTTTCCAGCTGTATCTAACCCCCAAAGTGCCGCATGTTGGAGACTACAACAGGCGCTTCGCCAACCCCACGGCCCTAGGATTTGTTGGGTAGGTTACTTTGCTTGGATAACAGTCGAATCAAATGGTCTTCTTGGAAATTAACAATCAAAGTTTTGTCATTTCGACTTTCACGTTTGCCATGGTCCTCATGGGTTGGGGCGGTGCCGAGGGCTTCTCACCAGTGGTGTAAGTGCTTTCCTTCTGCTGTTTATATGCATCACCATGCTAACATCCCAGGGGCATCTTCTTTTTTGTGGGGCCCGTACTTCTTGTCTTCTCTATGGTTTTTGAATGGATCATGGGCAATTTCTTCCCCATGATGGTCATGGGCCTCTTTGCCGTCTTCTGGCTCTCCTTTGGCGTCCTCCAGCTACCAACGCTACAGCTCGGCGCCGCCTACGTTACCTCCGCCGACGCCACCGGCACGACATCGCCCGCCTACAACGCCGTCATCGCTCTCTACCTTATTGTGTGGGGCTTTGCCTTGTTTACATTTTTCGTCTTCACGACGATGATCAACACTGTATTCTCGCTTATCTTTCTCTTTGTCAGCGTGGCCTGCTGGGTCTTGTCTGGTGCCTACTGGAAGGTGTCGAGTGGCGACTACGCAACGGCCGGCCATCTACAGAAGGTAAGTTCCGCGGTAGTCACGCAGAAGACCCATGGGATGTCTCGTTATTCCCATGCGTGAATGAAGATTGCAGCAATACTAACCGTGTCTACAGGCCGGCGGTGCGCTGCTCTTCGTGGTGGCCGCACTTGGTTGGTACATGTGCTTCATCATCATGGCCGGCGAGATGCGCATGAAGATCAAGCTGCCTGTGGGGGATCTAAGTCACTTCTGGCCGAGCACCAACGTCGATTTGACAGCACAGGAGAAGAACGACTAAGTAAAGGGCGTATTCTGATTTGTCGTGGGCTCGGCAATCGTGTTGTGTGGCACGCTCGAAGATTGATCATGTCAGCGTAGTAGTGGTGTGGAATCGAATTTTATTTTTGGATCTCGAACTTTCAGCGCTAAACCACGTAGGATGATAGGGCGGAAGAGGCCTGGCAATGGGATTTTAGTTGCGGGGTATGCCTGTAACATCGAGTGAATCCCAGATCCAGAAGCTGGTCTGGCCCTACTCCACACTTCGGCAACCTCACATCCTCGTCCTTGGGACGACTTCTGAGAGGAAGAAATATTCTCATAGATTGTTTTCAGCCTGTCTTTTTAACCTTTACTTTCAAACTTACCGAGTCCATTAACGGACTGTTATTATTCATCGACCGTCGCATTTTACGTCAACTGAATTAGGGACTTGTTCATCACGAGTGGTGTCGCATGACTAAGATTGGGAGCAGAAACTTGTGGGTAGAACGGCACTGAGTTGCATATCTGTAACGGTTTTATTTTCGTGCCGTGTGAATTTTTAGTATTTCTGACGTAGGTCGAAATGTTTCAATTGAATGAAGAATATTGCTATCTGTTTTACTTGTTTATATATTTTCCTGATTTGGTTTTGTCATAAAATAAAGTAATAAAACCAAGCATCTTAACATAAATGTCTATCGACTTGCCCGCGGGTGTCTATAATACGGCCGCCACACACACGCTCGACTCCTGCAACCCCCCCTCCCGCCCGTACTGCCGCCGGCATGGCCACCGCCGCGCCCAGCGGGCCCGGCGCACCGCGCGCTGCCACGGTACCGCGCGCCGCCAGGGCGCCGCGACGCGGCACGCCCGCCTTACCGCCGCTACCAGCCAAGCGCGCGCGACCGCCCACGGCCGGCAGCTCGCCTCTCGCCAGCAGCCCCCTACGCCGACCGCCACACGACGTCGACATCACCGCCGCCTCTGTGAGCCCACGAGGGTCCCCGACTAAACGCAGCCGCACGACCGCAGAGGCACCCCCCCCTGCGCCCTCCACGCCGCCCAGCACCAGCACTATCCCCACCACCCCCCCGGCCCCGAGTAAGACTACTACCGCACGCGTTATCCCGCCGACCACCGCCCCGCTTACCGCCGGCGTCCCCGGGGACGTCGCTAGGATCTGCGGTATCCCGGACGGCCACGGCGACGCCCTCGCCGCCGCCCTCTCTATCGTACACAGGGCAGATCCTAACGTAGGCGCTGCCGTCGACACGATCCTACAAAGGCTCTTCTATACCGTCACCTCACAAGCACTCCGCGCCGCCACGGCGCCGCCCCCGGCCACGCCCACGCCCACGCCCACGTACGCCTCTAAGGCGGCCACACAAACCACCCCCCTACCACAACAAATAAATAAACACCACAGCAACCCTACAGCCACCACGGCAACGAAGCCCCCGCCACGCGAGGAGGTCATCCTCTACACTAGCCGTATAACGGCACCACCGTCGTGCGAGGCCATCGTCAGCGCCGTGACGTCGGCCGCCGGCGACCGCACACCAGCCCTCGCCGTACGCCGACTCCCGAGCGGCGACAGCGCCGTCGTCTTCCCGGGAGGCACGGACCGGTGGTTCGTTAAAGATGTGTCCTAGGCGGACGCCCTCGGCGCCGACGTGACGGTCACCGGCCCGAAGGTGGTCCTCCGTAACGTACCGACGGATATACTCCTCCAGGACCTACGGGGTAAACTTACCGCGCCCTGCCAAGTCCTCTAGACACGACCTATAATCCGAAAAGACGGCCCGCCAGCCCGCTTCGGCAGCTTATGCCTTACCGTAGCTACCGACGCCGACGCCGCCGTACTTACTCGAGACGGCGTTATCCTCGACTATTATCTTTACTACGCCGTCCCGTATAGACGGGACACCCGGCCACGAATCTGCCACCGCTACCAGACGTGGGAACACGAGGCGCGAGGCTGCCGAAAGCCCCCCCGTTACGCACACTACGGTGGCGCTCACGAGAGGCACTACGACAAGCCCCCGGACGAGAGACACTGCCCGAATTGCCGTGGGCCTCACCCAGCATACTCCCGCACCTGCCCGTTTTACCCGACCGCTCCCGCCGAACACCAGGGCGCCCGCGGAACAAGCCGCCGCCCGCCCCCCTCCGACGGCCCCGATACAAGCTATGCACCACACACGCTACAACCCCCCCCCCTATCTCTCTAATGGTAGTTATCATCTCATGGAATATACATAAAATCAACGACCACGCACAGACAGCACTCCACTACGCGGACACCCTCGGCGCCGACGTCCTCTTCCTACAAGAAATAGTAAAAACACGGAGCGGCGACGCCCCCGGGCCGGCCTCCGGCAAATACCATAAGCTCTGGGCAGGCGAGGGCCGCCTCGCCGGCTACGTGGCGAAGAGCCTACCGTTGTCCTGCTGGGAATATATAGCCGAAAAGGACCTTATCCACATCACTATCTACACGCAAGAGCAACGCCCCCTCCACATCTTCGGTATCTACAACGAGCCCTTTCCGGCCCCGGTACGGGACTCGCCACTCACCCGCCTCGCCGTCCAGCCACGCCCCGGACCGAACGCCGACGTCGTCTTGATGGGAGACGTTAACTTACACCACCCCCTCTGGGACGCCGCCGGGCGGACCTCCGTACACGCCGGCGTCCTCCTCGACCTAACGGATAAATGGGACCTATCCTTACTTACACCACCGGATACGACGACGTGGCAGCCACAAGGCAACAGGTCCCACCAACGGCCATCAACGATAGACCACACGTGGGCCTCGCCACGCCTCCGGGCTACACACTCTACGCTAGACTAGCCAGGCTCTGACCACACGCCACAGGCCTACCTTATACCGGTAACGACACCGCCGGTGCCGGCCGACGGCTTCTACTGGTCTAGACTAGAGACCGAGAAGGCCGCGGCCTTAGGCCGAAAGACCCTCCTCCCTACGCCTCCTCCACCTAACTCTATCACCGAGTTAGAGCGTCTGACGGACGACCTTATCGGCAAGCTTACCGGTATTATGCACGCGAGCGTCCCAGCCAAGTCACCACCCCGCGGACAGCGTTTTCCCGGCTGGAACGAGGCCACCGCCGCCGCCACCGCCACGCTCCGTACCGTAGAGAGGAGAGTACGGGCCGGCGACCAATCCACGGCCGCACACGACGCCGTACGCGAGGCGCGACGGGCACAACGACGGGCCCTCCGCCAAGCCGGCACGCGCCACTGGCGGGCCGTAGTATATAAAGCCTCGGCGAGCGACGCGGACTTATGGAGGCTCGAGAAGTGGGCTCGCTCCCGGAGCCACGCCCCTTCCGACCCCCCTCTCCTCCCGCCGCTACGGCGCCCAGACGGCACGTACGCCACGCACGTCGACGACAAGGCGGAGATCCTCTCCCGCCGCTTCTTCCCGACCCCAGACGCCGCACCACCCCCCCCTCCACCGCCCGCATCACCGCTTAGCCGTATCTTTATAAGCCAACACGTCTCTATAGACGAGGTCTCGGCAGCGGTTCACCACACCTCACCGAAAAAGGCCCCCGGGCCAGACCAAATAACAAACGCACTCCTCCGTGCCTGCGGCGACTCCCTCTTCCCATGGCTACGGAACATCGCCACCGCCAGCCTCCACCTCGGCCACTAGCCGTCACACTTCAAGGCATCCCGCACAATAATTATCCCGAAACCCGGTAAAACCGCTCGGGAGAGGCAAGAAGCAAGAGGGTGGCGCCCGATCGCGCTACTCAGCACTATCGGTAAAACTATCGAGGCTATCGTAGCCCGCCGGCTCGCCGAGACCGCGGAAGAGAACCACCTCCTCCCGGAGGGCCAAATGGGCAACCGGCGTTACCGGTCAACGGAGCTCGCAGCCCGCCTCCTTACCGACGCCGTACGACACACGTGGGGCCTCGGCGCCACGGCGTCCCTCTTACAACTCAACATACAAGGCGCTTTTAATAACGTCCACCACGGGTGGCTTATCTATACGCTTCATACCGTCCACCTCCCGGTCTGGCTAATTAACTGGGTCACTAGCTATCTAACAGACCGGACGACGGCGCTCGCCTTCGACGGGAAGACGGCGCCGGCGCGCCACGTCACCGCCGGCGTCCCGCAAGGGTCCCCGTTATCACCGATCTTATTTATCCTCTTTACGACACCACTCTACCAAGCCCTACGCCGTTATCGGGGGATTATTACTATCGGCTTCGCAGACGACACCAATCTCCTCGCCGTCAACCGTACGACAGGCCTCTACTGCCGTCTCTTACGGGAGGCGTGGACCACAGTCAAGGCGTGGGCGCGGCCGAGAGGCGTCGTATTCGAGCCGGCGAAGAGCGAGCTCCTCCACTTCTCCCGCACCCGCACGGCCCCGACGACGACGCTTACGCTCGACCGGGACACCGTCCTCACCCCCCGCCAGTCGGCCCGCTTCCTAGGCATCTGGCTCGACAGGAAGCTCCTCTTTTCGGAGCACCTCCGGCAAATAAAACGCCGCCTCACCACGCAAAGCCACGCTCTTACGAGACTCACCGGGAAGACGTGGGGGTGCACGCTCCCGTGGGCCCGTACGATTTATACGGCGGTGCTCCGGAGCACGGTAGCGTACGGCGCGAGCGTCTTCCTCCCTGAGGAGGGCAACCGCCGGCCGACGGCCTCCCTCGACACTATCTTTCATAGCTACCTCCGCACCGTCCTCGGGGCTTACGAGTCCACGCCTATCCACCTCCTCCACTCCGAGGCGGGTATACCCCCGTTAAACCTATACCTTACCTACCGCCGCGCCGT
>WOUA01000093.1:0-82574 GCA_021397985.1 Sporothrix dimorphospora
CCCCCCCCCCCCCCCCCCCCCCCCCCCCCCCCCCGCCCCCCCCCCCCCCCCCCCCCCCCCCCCCCCCCCCCCCCCCCGCCCAGGAGCAGCAAAGGGAAAAAGGGAAGAGGGGAAGAGGGGTACGGCGTGCCAAGACCAGCTCTCTCAATCGACCATGCCGCAGACAGAAACTACGTCGTTGAAAGAAGAGTGAAGGGTCTGGGCCCGAGGCCAAGAAAGTGGCTATGCCGGAAGATTTGTCCGTCAAAAAGACAATCAACAAAGAGGAGAGGGAAGAGGGGAGAGGGGAGAGCAGCAGTGCTCTGTGTCATGAAGCATACGGTGCTGTTGGTCTTCCAAGAACGGTGTTTCGACGTTTCGACGTTTCGACGTTTCGACGTACTTACCTCCTTCCAAACGCAGCCGCATATGCAATGTATTACGCTGCTGGCGGTCGGCTGCAGGCTATCGGTTGTGCTTGTACGGAGCACTGCGTGCATTGCACAAGTGTAAGATATTTGTCTGCATCCGGCTTTCTTGTTTATGCCTGCCTTTGACGGTGGCTTTCATTTTCTCTCAGTTTCGAGATGAAAGAGTCCTGTCCTCCGCAACTATCGACATACCCAGAACGCCTGTTAGCGGAAGCTCTGTTGGCTTTTGTTTCCCCTCTTCTCTCTGTTCTCCTCTTCTCTGTCCCCTCTTCTCTCTTTTCTCCTCTTCCCTATCTCGTCCTGTCTATCTCCTCTTATCTCTTTTTTCCTCTTCTCTGTTTTCTCCTCCGCTTTCTCCTCTTATCTCTTTTCTTCCCCTCCCCTTGTCCCCCGGAGTCCCCCTCTTGGCTTCCCCTCGTTGACTCACGTCTTGGCATCCCATGACCCTCTTTCTGATCTTTTTGATACTGTTTGACACCTTTATCGCAAGACGATGTGCCCCCGGCGCTCGCGCCGGGCGCACGTTGGTTCGGCGACCTCTTCTTTCAGACTCGTTCTTGTCAGCACACAATCAATAATGCGGGATCGCGCGCAATGGCTATTCCCCCATGGGCAACGTCTCTCGCGTGTGAAGGGAAGAGAGCGGCTTGGCTGGACTGGGCATGGCCAGCCTCCAGCCTCTCTCGCAGAGCTCAGAGGCCCTTCCAAGAGCTTGGCCCTGGTACGGAGGAAGATGCAAGTGCTCCGTCTGCGCCGGAATCTCAACCGGTGAGCAGGGATGAGCAGATGTGGAGTCGCGCCAAGCCGCCAAGATAAAGAGCGGAGACACGCTCCGGCATGCGAGAAGCTTTCCTTCGCTTCGCAGCACGGGCTTTGGATTTTGGCTCGACCAAGTGGGGATGACAAGTGGATATTGACAAGTGCGTATTCACAAGTGGGTATTGATAAGTGGGCGTGCTGAGAGAGCTGCGATGCGCCTGCCCGAAAGTTTTTACGGTATACAGCATACGGACGGTAGACGGTTGACGGATATATGCGATACAAAAGTCTTGGGGATAAGGTGAGAAGGCGAGATGGGTAGACATGAATTACATAGTTGTTACCCCAAGAGCACCGCCAAGCAAACAAGCCAAAAACCAAGTGCCCAGTGTACGACAGAGAGGAAAAGAGAAAGAAAAAAGGTAGACAAATCAGGGGACAGATAGACGTGCCACTGCCCTGGACGAAGAGGAAGAAAAGTGAAGAAAAAAGGTGTAAGAGAGGAACTGGGTGGTACAAAAGAAAACTGAACATCGAATTGCGACACAAGTACAAATCGATGTGACGTAGGATACCGGTGGAACTCGAACTTGGTGACGGAGTGCAAGAGGTGCAGGGATACAAGCAGCCGATCAGGGTGCAACCACAAACCCGACAGAAAGCAGCGACCGGGTATTAGTTACGTAGGAAAGGGTCTTCTGAGATGTCAGAATGTCTTATTGTTATAAGATATTGTAAGAACAAAAGAAGGAGAGCCTCTGTATGGAGTGTGTCGTATTTCCTCACGGTTTTTTTCTTTTTTTTTTTTTTTTTTTTTCTTTTTTTTTTTTACATTTCGTTGCCTTGGCTTTCTTCGGCTGTGATTAAGACAACTAAGACAACCAAGACAACCACTAGACTGGACAACTGCCACCCCGGAGAGCAGTTCATCCGTTGATGTCAAGACAACCGGCAGAGCATTCTATCCGAGCAAAGCCAAGGATTTTGCTTTTGGACTGGCCTGGCATTGGTCTGGGGCATTTGATCTGGCCCTTCGCCGGCCTCTGTTTGGCCTTTTCAGATGAATTCATAGTACAAATACCTCGTAATTGCATCGCGCGGCATAACTCGTGAATATGTAACACTCTGTGTACTGTATGCACATAGGGATAGCCAGGTACGCGGGTCTTTTTTTAGTGGTCGAGACTGTGTGTGTGTGTGTCGTCAAAGTGGTGTGCCCTTCTATCGGAAATGACACCTTGCTATGCATGCACGACGGAAGAGGGAAGTCAATGAACTAAAGGAAGATATGACGGTAAAAAAAGAAACATATGAGAATAAAGAAAAAAGAAGAAAAAAAGAAAAAAAGAAACACATAGGAAACCAACAGAAAATGATAAAAAAGAAAAGAAACGACATGCAACAAAACAAACCGGAACAGATGCTCCTGGGTGCAGGAGTCTGGCTTGCAACATGCAACCCTTCCCGTCTATTGGCTTCCTTGGAAGGACGAGTGCGCCACAAAAAAAGCACAAGACAGGGGTAGCAGAAAGGCCATTGACAAGGCCACATTGACAAGGCCATCGAAAAAAAGAAAGCAAAGAGGCGCCGAGTCGAAAAATGACGTAGTGAAAGAGCCATTTTGTCTTTTAATTTGTCTTTTCTTTTCTTGACCTCTGCATGTTTTACAATACTGTCCCGCAGCTCCGCAGACCCGCAGTTTGCCGTCTCGCAGCCGGCCTCCATACCCCGACCTCCGTCGACTCCGCCGACTCCGCTATCCATGACGAGAAGGCAGTGAAAGCAGAAAATAGGAGGCAGCAGGAACGGGGGCCAGACCCAGCTGAAAAGAACTTGTAAAAAAAGACCCCTCGATCTAAAACCTATCTAAAAATCGTGACAAAAATCCGGGCATGCATGTCTCACACATTTTTCAGGTACAGGGAAGAAAGCGAACGTCGCAGAGGGAGGGGCAAGGCGGAAAAAAGGCACAGGCAGACAGGACACGGATACGGCGGGCAACCTGGACCTGGCTAAACGAAAGGCTGCCTGCTGGACACGGCCAGTACAAGGAATACGTGTCTCAGGCTCCCCCCGAATGGTCCAGGGGCAGCGCATCCTCGCAACAACGAAAACGGTGAGACAAAGGCCTACGAGGTTTTTTTTTTTTGGTTTTTGACAACCTTGGGGTGGCAACTTTGCGGTTCTTTCTCTCCGGAGGGATGTAAGATGGCAAAGGAAAGAGACTGCCACGAGCATCTCACCAAAGGATGGGTGGCTGTCTGGCTGACTACGTCGTAGCTGTCTGGCCGTTCGGCTGTCTGGCTGTCTGGTTCTCCATATCTCCATGCGTTTATGCTTCCATGTCTCCAGTTGCGTGCATGGTGCCTGGACAAATGGTGTGCTGCCATAAGACGGGCCATACACGTCTTGTAACCTCGGTTGCTGTTTTTTTTTTGGTTTCTTTTCTTTTCTTTTCTTGCCAGTCATACACTTCACCTTTTTGGCGCTGTTTGTCAGATACCTTCTTGGCCTCTCAACGCTGTGATCCTACTCGTATGTATCTTATCTTACTACGGACTCTGCTCAACGACGACAAACCTCAACAACAACAATCTGAGCCTGTGACCTGTTTGAGCACGCACCCAACAGAGCCTCTCGGTGCCGAGACACCTAGGCGCGATGGTACACCCCCAAGAGCCAAGAAAGTAAAGGCAATGCACGGAGACTTGTATCTTACATTGTACGAGTAGAAAAAGCAACTGACCAAAGTGAGGCTGGACGGACTCGAGGCAAGAAAAGACAAATCGGAACGGCACAACAGACGGCGACACACCACGTGCGCTCGTTTTGGCGCTGGGACTTGTCGAAGCATCTGGACAAACTTGGCAAAGGTAGGCCATGGGCGGAGCGTATGAAGAAGAGGGTGTATTACTACAGAGCAACTAGACGATCTATCGGCGAGACGGCTTCGACATGCTCACAAGCTCGAACGGGTACAAGTAGCAGAAAGGGCAGCAAAGAGCCTGGGGCTGCAACGAAAAGGAAAAGCAACAAAAAGGAAAAGCAAAAAGCGAGTCAAGTGTCAAAAGTATCTTACAAACAGAAGAGAGCTGCAGACCGTATTCCTTGTTATCAGACAGACTCGACAGAGACGGGCGTGGCGGAACGATCACTATCCGTAGCAGTTGGTATCTTACAGTAAAGCACCATGAGGGCCTGGCCAGGTCCAAAGCACAACATGCTCAGTAGAAGATAAGCCGGGGCAACCTCAGCTGGCGCCGAAGCCGAACATCGGGAAAGTGGAAGAAATCGTCACAAGTGCCGAACAATTTGGCCAGCCAAAGAGAGCCCACACTGCCTGCCGACCACCCCCCCAGGGCCCCGCCGCAGCCCATCAAAACCCGCCCAAGCCCACCAGCCCACCCAGCCCTCGCCTAAATCCCTACAAGTACTGGCCTGGCCCTAAGAGCCTAAGAGCCTAAGGCGCTGCGCCAGAGTGGCTCTTTGCTGTCGTCATGCCGTGCTAAGTTGCGATGGGCGTGGGAAAGAGAGAAAGGGGGCAAGGGCCGGGGCATTTCAGCTGTTATGGCCAGTCCACAGTCCACAGTCCGCATCTCCTCTGTCGTGAAATCCTTTGTTTTCTTTTCTGTCATTTTCTGTCATTTTCTGCCCTTCTCTATCGTTTTTCTATTTCGTTTCTTTTTTTTTTTTTTTTACTCGGTCCTTGGCCTTGTCGTCGTTCTTTGTCCCGTTGCTATCCTTTCTCTACCCTACTCTACCCTTTTGGTCTTATGGTCTTTGGTCTTTTGGTTTTTTGGTCTATTCACCCTCCAGCTGTGTTTTTTGTTTTACCACCGCCTCTCTCTCTCTGTTTGCCTGCCACTTCTCCTCGCCTTTTGTTCCTTTTTGGACGTCTCCTCATATCAACTTACACTAAACAGTCCAAAGATGTAACCCAGATCGACCGAGACCGCGATCGAGCGAGATCTACTTGGAGAATCGCCAGAGTTGGTCGTTCTAGAGTCTCGATCGATCAAAGGAAAACGACACAACAACACAACGAAGCTTGTGAGAGATTGCGAGAGATTGCGTGAGAGATTACGACAGGCCAGCAGACAACAACTCTTGGCTATGAGTGAGGACCCTCCTTGGCCCCAGTTGTTCTCGATGCCCCAATTGCCTGACATGTCCTAAATGTCTACAAATGCCGTTGCAGCCGGGCAGGGTTATCAAAAGGAGGACCTGCTGACCTTCCTCTGCAATCGCCAATACGTTAGCTCGACAGGCCGTCCCCAAACCATCTCCAAGCCAGGACAAGGTCAGGATGGGCCAGGATAGGGCCCCATCTAATGGGGCAACCAAAAGGACCAAAGGATGATCGCTTTTGCACCTTTGCGGTCTCGTACGCACGGCGAGTTTCCAGAAACGGCCAATTTCCTCTTTTAGAACGATGTGTTCGTCGTTGGCGTTGTTGGCGTTGTTGGAAGCTAACAATGTTCTCACGCCGACGAAAAAGAGAAAGAAAAAAGGACAGAACGAGAGGGAAAAAAAAACGAAAGAAGAATCTTCATCTACGGGATGGTGGTCAACTGTTTACCAACAGCCTCTCTCCATCAGCCTTTCTCCATCAGACAAGTGGTCGCTGGCCAGTAGGGTGTTTGGATGCCCGGGCGTAATTCGACTGCTCGAGTCCATTGTGAATGTAACATCGCTGACAAAATAATGAATGGCCTAACGGACGTCGCCGCAGAAGGCTCGCTTGACCCGATGCGGCGATTTTGTTCCCATTGGCACAGCTGATGTGTTGGTTTTGGGTTTTTTTTTCTCTCTGTCTGTTTTTTTCGGGGTCACTTGGTTTTTATTTTATCAATTGTTGATTGATTTACCTTCATGCAATTCCTTTTGTTTCTCGTCAGCTCCCAACCATACGCAAAAGAGCGCAAGTGCCAGCTTTTCTGGGGAGGGAAACAGAGAGCAGCTGGCCAAGCCATCCAGACATTCGGTCCTTTGAAGGCAATCTGACACTGATGATTGCGATCTTCTCGTACAGTTGCTGCTTTGGTGGGCTGTCATTGCAAATACAAGCACGTTTTGCTCGTGGGCGATCGTTGGTGTGCAACTTTTGACGGACCTGGGAGGCGATCGATTGACGACCGGCAAAAGAATGGTCGTCAAAATGAACGGGAAAACGATTAAACCACACCTTCCGATCTGACACAAACAATCATGCCATAGTAAGAGGCTTTCCTGGGCTTTCGTGCTCGCTCTGGCCGACGAAGGAGGGCATCCACCGTTCAATCGGTCGGCAGACCAAAAAAAAGGCAAAACAAAAAGGACCGCTAGACAAGTGTCAATGTCAACAGAGTGTCAACGGGAAGCGAGAGCTCTGGTCTGAGCCACACAAGACTGGGCCACTGGACAAGACTGGACCCCAAACGTCGAGGCCCTTTGATTCCATGCTTGTCGTCCTCGTTTGCCATCTTTCAACCTGGGATAAGAAACCCTCCCCTCTCTGTCTCCCTTGCCGCTTTTGGCTTTTGCCCCTGCCCGCGTCTCGCGTCTCGTCGTTCTTCGAGAAGCGTCCACGTCGACCTTTCCAATGCTTCACATGGGGGGCCCGCTGGCAAATCCCTTGAAACCCGCATCGAGAATAGACGCAGAGCGGCAAAGCATAGGGCTGTTGGTGGCACGGACGCAGGGTTAGGATTGGGGGGTGCACAAAAGGCTAGAAACGGCAAAAACAGGAAACACAACAAAACACAAGGGCCCAGAAAGGGGCAACAAAGGGACACAAAAGAAGAGGATTACCACCAGACAGGTACATTGGGAGAAAGTACAGGAGCAGAGCAACAGGGACACAAAGACGCAAAAGGCATTGGGGGAGGGGTCCTTGTGCTGAGAATAGAGCCAACAGTCGTCTTGCTGCCATTAAGGGGTGAGACATCAGACAACAGTACAACATGCAACAGTACAACAGTACAACAGTACAACAGTACAACAGTACAACAGTACAACAGTACAACAAACCGTTACATGGTCCACACTTTCCACGCTGTTTCTGTCAGCTTGTCAACTTGTCATCTTGTCAATACTCCAACACTCCAACGCTCAACAACGGCCAACATCCCACATCCCACATCCCAACATGCTGACGGCGAAACAGGCGACGAGGCCCCCCGATCTTGGAGATGTTCCGGCTTGTCTTTCTCTTTTCAACGTTCAACTTTTCTTATGTTCACCCCCCCCCCTCCTGTCCCCCGACGAAGTATCTTGCTCTGCCTCAATCTACCCGCCTGCAACCCGCGCCCCCCAATGCATCCACGGGACGGACAATAGAAGAGGCACGATAACACACACAGGGAGAGAGACAAATCACGACTGCAAAACAAGACGATAGAGTCCCCTGGAAGCTAACGAGAACCGTTTGACGTTTCTTTCAATCTAAAACCATCCCTCATCAGGAAGCAAAGCGCGCCCGCGTCCGGATGGGGGACGGGGGAGCCATCGAGACGAAATCGAAGTGGCGAAGAGACTGGGTTGCTTGTCAGGCATCGATCCACTCTCTCTCTCTCTCTCGACGGGAGAACCGACCCTGCGTACAATGCACATACGTACCGGCCTGCCTCGGGAGCTAGACGCGCGGGCAGCGGGAGCAGGGAGAGACAGAAACGAGGGAGAACGGGCATGAAAGAGAGAAGAACAGAAACACCGTCGGAAACAAAACGTAAAAAAGTGGATGCAGCCAACGGGCCTAGGCCCCATGAAACAAAGGGAGCAAGACCACGATGAAGAAGAAGAAGGTTGGGGGGGAAAACTACAATAAAAAGGCTCGAAAAAGAGCTCGGGAATAAACGGTCGTGTCTTTGTGCCCTTTCTTTGTTCAAAGCTCGCGCTTGCGAGCGAGCTATACAGCCCATCCGTCGCTCAGGGCTAAGACGCAATAGGATTTGTGCCGTCTCTCTGTCTCGTTTGCCCGCTGCCGCTTTCTCGAGGAGACAAAAAATAGAAATAAAATAAAAAACAGAAAAATAATACGATCGAGACATTTATCGTTCTTTTTTGTCTAATTTTAATTCCGTTCTATTTTCCTCATCTCTTCCTTCCCTTCCTTCCCTGGAGGCTTTGGGAAGCACCTCAGACGGCCCGCCAGTCGTTGTTGGCTTTGCTGTTGCAGGTGTTGCAGGTGTTGGCTGTCGTTGGTGCAGATTGCTGAAGAATTAATTGTGGGTCCGCGTGCAGCAGAGGCTGTCCCACACCATCGGGTTCAGCCGTTGAAAGGAAGGGCCTCTTTGTGGCCCCCGACCAGGATACCAGGATGTTGCAATGAGGGCTCTCAGGCAGAAGCACAGACGGTAAAAGAGCCTGTTGAGTGGCTCGTGGGCAGCAGGGAGGGGGTGTGTGTTGAAAGGATCCGATGGAGGATGAACGAGAAGGGGTTGAGTGGCAACTGTACCATCGTTCGCAAGAGATTTGCCGTTCTCCCTCGCTTCCTGTCTCTTGTCAGTTCTCTCTCTTGCCTGATCTTCCAGTATGCAACCGGGTAGGCCTCTGGTCGCATGGCCAAATCGTGGTTGACGTCGTTGCGACTCGGCAATCCGGCCACCCTGCGTCTCTTGCGTCTTTTGCGGGTTTTGCGTTTTGCGACGGCTCGTCCATTGGTTGCGCAAAACCCCCAATCGTCCTTCGCCTGCCGTGCCAATCTCACCTTGTCCCTTCATTCATCATTCTCCGGTCGTCAGACTAGCAGACGCACCTAGGCGCCTGATACCCTGACACCCCCCCCTACCTCTCTCGTCCTCCCCGCCCTTCTGTCGTCTTCTTCAACGCAAACCTCGTCTATCGCGTCTCGTCGCCACTTTTGGAAACCCGCCGCACTTGGCGTGCAGAACCCGTCTTTGGTTTTGGTCTGAAAGCGGCCCGGTCTTATGTGCGTTTGTCCGGCGGGAGCAATGGGAGGAATGGGGAGAAAATGGCCGGCACTTTTGCTGCAAGGGTAGGGCTGCTTGTTTCGTCATCAACGAAGAGCCTGCATGAGAGCCTGCAGGACAAGGCTGCATGCGGGTTATTTTTACCAGGTGCAGCACACACTCCGCTCACCCACACGGTCGCTGCTGCCGCGGGCCAGTCAATTTGCCCGACGGCTTTGTCGTCTGCTGTCTGTCGTCTGCTGTCTGTCGTCTGCTGTCTGTCGTATGTCGTCTGTTTGAGAAAAGAAAAGAGGTTGCGTCCTGCAAATGGCCGGAAGGTCCTTATTATGGAAGGAACATTCGTATTGCGGCGCAGGCTGCACACCTCACTACAAACAAAGGAAAGTGTGGCGCATTGCTACTGCTGAAGAGAGAGAAGATTGGGTTTACAAGAGTGTGCGACTCTGGTGGTGCGTGCGGGGTTTCGAGATGGCAGGCGCGACCTTGCAACATAACGGACGTGTGACAGCGAGTCCCACTTTTTCTGTTTCTTGAATTCACTTGTCCATTGCACAGCGGGAAGGCGCAGCGCAGCATGCGGCAGGAGCAACACGCGGCCGCAACTGAACCTCCAAAATCGAAAACTGGACTTCAGATAAACGCAACTACAACCCCATCCTCATCCACATCCACATCCACAACTACAACCACAAACATAAAACAGACGCAGACAACCTGCGCACCCATGCCACTGCGCAACCGCCGGACGAGCATCGCGGGAAGACACCCACACTCCGTCCACAAGCAGCATCAGCACCACCTACAGCCAAGAAAAGAAACCCCAAAACCAGAAACGAGGCACAAATAGACGCAACAGAAGCAACAAACAAACAGAAAATGGCCCCCGAGCCAGGCCGTCCGCAGACAAACAGACGCCCGCAGCAGCCGCAGTAGCAGCACCGCACAAAACGCTCAGTATCAGCAGACTCAGCAGCGTCGGCAACAGACCAATCCCAGCGCCGTTTAGACGCCCTCTCACGGCCCCCATCTGCCATTGCATCGACGCCGCAGCCTCTTTCTCTTGAAGAGCACGGCGTACCCCATCCGGCATTCAAGTCCACGCACGCGGCCGCAACAAGACAAGCCAGATTTGGCAACCGCCAAAGCAGTCCGAGCCACCCAACAGCCAACGGCACCTGGACCGCGTCTGTTCGTGAATCCGCCTCTTTCTCTTGGCCTAGCCATCGTTGCTTTTTGCGTCTCGGCATCACTGGTTCTGGTGCTCCTTCGCCGGCATCGCCTTCGTTTTATCGCGCGTGTTTTTTATAGCCTTGTCTACCATCCTTCCTTTTCTTTCTCTCTATTATTTCCATTATTTCTATTGTTCCTAATATTTCTCGCTTGTGGCGACTTTTGTCTGCTTTTGGCAACTCCTACTGCGCTCCTACCAAAGCAAGTAATACGATTCCGGCCTCGTGTCCTCCCCCAACAGACACGTTCTTATTTTGTTGACGCGGCCAGACAAAGCCAGACTCCATCTCGGTAGCTTTCGTCCTTTGTTGCAGACACGCCCCCCTCCTTCACCTCTCTCGACTCTTTCTATTATTTTCTATTTTCTTTATTTTTCTCTCTCTCTCCTCCCCAACGTCGCCACCAGCCCCAGATCCTCGTCCTCGTCTCATCCCTACCCGTACGGACAAAGAAGGAGAAACCCCAAACCCGCACAGTACACTCAACTGGCCTTGTTATTTCCCAATGGCCCATCTTCCCTCCTACGAGGAGGCCGTGACCGGCGGCCATTGGCTCGACCTAATCGCCCCGTATGTTGCCCTCCAGGACTACTCTAAACTCTGTCGAGTATCACGCCGCTTCTACGACCAGTTTGCTCCTCGACTGTGGAACGACCCACTGCAAACCGCCAGGCTTTTAGGCCTGCACCCCAACGATGGTGCGTTTTTTTTTCCTCTTCTGTTTTGTCTCTGTATTTGCTTTTTTCTTTGCTTTCCATTGTCCTCCTGCTCCATAACCGTTGTTGGGATCCTCTTTTTTTCTTTCATGATGTCTCTCTCCCGTGTCTCCTAGGCGAGACACAGACAATTGGCCTCCTCCAGCTCGCCCCTCCTGTCCACTTTCGGCACCAATGCGCGCTGCCAGAGCATTTTGTAGTTGACCGGGGCCGCCTATTCTCGCTTTTCACGAAACTACCCTCTGTCCTATGCTTCGACGGGTAATTGATCGATACCAATTCGTGGGATATTTTTATTTAGGGGTGGTGTGTTTTTTGCCTGCCCATTGTGTCGACTATTCTTGTTGCTTGATTTTTTTCTTTCGTTTAGAAAAAGTAGACTCTAACACTGTACTTCTAGACCTACAATGGTTCATTTTCTTTGTCACACGGCACGCAAAGGCAGTGCGAAGCAGCACGCGCCGGCTCATCGTGTCTCTAGACTTTCGAGCTTTTGCCGCTGATGTACCGACGTCGATTGCCGGCACCAGTGGCCGTGGGTTTTCGGAGACTCTCCGTCTCATTGGCACATCGTTCCCGGCTGTGCGTTGTATTCTGCTCGGTGGCAATACAGGCTACGACCCGTCGGATCTAGGCCATCTCCTCAAACCCGACGATTTTGCCGAAGATGGCTCTGTGCCTATGCCCTTGATATTGGACGTTGAGCGTTGTGGCATGCATCTGCCGAACAACTTCTTCCATCCGTCGTACTGGAGGCAGTTGGTCTATCTGGACATGTCCAACGTGCCAGGCTCGCTCAAGGGAATTATCAAGACTGGAACCTTTAAGCAGGGCGCCTTGCCACACCTACGTATCCTCAAGCTTCGTGGGCGGGAGCTAGACGAGTCATCGCTGGCCCCGATTGCCGAGTACGCGCATCAGCGCATCTGGAGCTTGGATTTAAGCCAGAACAGGCTCACAGACAACTGTGTGCGCAGTCTGCTCTACCAGTGCTTTGGCACGGACGACTTCACTGCACAAACAAGCCACTATGAAGTCGAAGGGAAACTTGCCGTCGTGAAAGATGTGCCGGGCGAGGCAATTCCGCCCTTGTGGCGTGGATGGCTCTCGTATATTGTCGAGTCGTCTGCCAGTGGCACGTTCTCGCACCCGGACCGGTATCTGGCCGACGCGCCCGTCTACGATGCGGACAACCATAACAGCCCAAGCCTATCACGGCTGTCTGGCAATGAATCGCTGAGGAGTGACAGTGCTGAGGATGTGAAAAGCGTTCTGGCGGGCGGACCAGGGCGGGCGCCTCTGGACTGGCATCATGTCCGCGATGCCGATATCTGCAAACTGCCACCCTCCTTGACACATCTCTACCTCAGCGGTAACCGGAAGTTTACCGTGGAGGGCGTCGAAGCCATCTTCCGCTGCTCCAGGGGCCACATCCAGCACTTTGACTGCGCGTCACCGGCCATTGCGACAGGCGTCGGCAAGGCGCCCTTTACGCTGACTGGCATCTTGGGCCGCAGCCACCTCTTCCGCCCCGTGATGGCCTCCAACCTGCGCAGCCTGCGTGTCCATCACTCGCTGGTCACACACGTCCCCACGCTCAGCGACCCGTCCAAGAGCCCGCGGGTGGCTCTGGCGTACGCTGAGACCGTGCTGCGCGAAAGGGCCGAGATCGCATACCCACTGGCGGTCGCTGGACTTGGGCCAGATTGGAACCCCCGCCTGCAATCGCTCACATTGGCCTGTCTACCACGGGTCTCCACGGGCCCTCTGATCGACAGGCTGATCCGATTTCTCGTCTCCGTGGCCGACCAAGAGGCAGTGGTGCGCGCGCAGCAGGCGGCCGTTTCAGTGTCGCGCCGAGGCCCCACCATGCTGCGAGGCCTGAGACATTTGCGACTTGAATTTGAGCCCTATCCACCGCAGGACGAAGATCTCGATGGCGCGTTTGACAGGCTAGATGCCAAAGCGCTGCTGAATGCGAGCAGCAGCGATGACTTTAGCTTCTTTCGGGAAACGAATCCAGCCGCGGCAGCAGTGACGGAGGCAACGGCGAAGATGTTCGGCGACCTCAACCTCAGAAAGGAGAGCGGACGAGGCAACGGCAGTGGCAACGGCCGTGGTAGCGGTCCGCCGGGCGACAACGACAATGCCAACGCCAACGCCCGTAGACCGCCCGATCTCCCTGGCGCGGCCGGCCCAGCTTCCCCGGATCTCTTGCATTCCAGCGCAAGCACGGGAAATGCCGTCCAGGCAAGACAGTCGGACCGACTTCCCCATTACCCTCTGCCCAGAGCGCTCGACGCCAGCAGTGAGTATGTCCGTGAGGTGCTCTCCTTGGGAGATGACGACCAAACCGACAGCAACAACAACACCGCCACCAACAAGAAGACGGTGCAGCTCTCGGTCTGGGTGGGAAGCGGCCGGCCGGGGACCAACAAGGCCGTGAATGCCTACACGGCCAACCTCTCCAAGCCATCGCTGCGAGCACACATCCGGCCAGCCACGCCTGACCAAGTCGCAGCTGGCGTACCTGTTGGGGCGTGTGTCTACAACGCCGCCTGGGATGCCATACTATGGCTGCCACCACCAGACGAGGCGGCCAAAGACAAATACGAGGGCGAACACGAAGCTGCTGTGGCTGCAACAAGTGTTGTCGCCAAGGATAGCCGACATCGCCAGGGGCCAGTCCAGCCGCCGGCTAAGCGCCAAGGCCAAGGCTACCATCATCAAGAGAAAGAGGAGATGCGGGACGTGGTCGACGCCATTCGCCAATTCCGCGCAGAGACCCGGTCTGGGAGACACCATCCCAGTGGTCTGGCGCCGATCGAGCGGCGCGACGGCCAACAGAGCGGAGGGCCAACATCTCGCCACTGGACCGGGACTCTGGAGGTGCTGCTTGCATCTTGAATCTGTGCCCAAGGTCGCAAACGGGCTCTTGTGTAAAGTCACGCGTTGGGGTGAGTTTTCTCCGCAGTGTTCTGGATCATGTGCTTGGTGTGCGTGCTACCCAGTGTTGGATGAAGTGGGTTATCTACTCGTGATGGTTGCAACCAGTGTCGCGGTTAGACGCTCTACGAATTTGTTGTTTTCGGCATGTGGCTTTCTTCAACGATCTAGAACGTTCAGGCACAAGATACAGAAAGCCCAAGTAACAAGAAGTGCTGAGCTTTACAACTTATGAAGTCTTGTGCACACCAGGCAACTCTTTAAGACACTCGGGAGATGGCCACTTGTTGAAAATCACCGGCGTTGTGGGCAAGCGACAAGCAAGCCAATGAAAAGAAACCAACAGACACAAACAACGAAAGCCGGCGACAATTTAGACGAGGCCAAGCAACACAAATATAAAACAAGCGCCCGCTTTGGGTTCCATTTTGCCTTTTTCAACAATCGGCGAAGAAGAGGGGAAAGCGGCGCCAGTGGCGATGCAACCGTTTGCGTTACCATTTTTGTTGCTCACATGCTGTGAGGGCGAAACTCCAGCTCCAACTGAGGCCACCCAGAAGGGCGGAATAGTGGCGATGGGAAACGAACACGAAACCGGCAAACGTGGTCGGAGCAAATGACCCCCTGATGGTTGCACAGAAGTTGAGAAGGCACTGTGACTCCACACATGCTCTTCGCCATCTCACTCTCTTCCTTCACCGGACCGCTATCAACAATCGCAAGCCAACTGGCTTGGCGGACTGGCGGCGACAGAGTTTGGCGGCTGCCACGATGCGTGACTTGTGACTTGTGACTTGTGATTTGCCTTTAACCGGCCGTCCAAGTCCAACAAGCAAGGCCGAAATGGCGGTCCGCAGTTCCCCGATATACGGGCACGCCCCCACAGACTTTGACAACCAATGCATAAACGCGTGTTGTTACTTTTGAGTCCAATTCACCCTCTTCGGTGTGACAAAATCATCTTGTATCAGGATGCGCAGTTTGAGGTGGTTATGTTGTCAGGGACCAGGCGGGAAGTCCCAACAGCACGGTCCAGCGAGCGGCGGATCGACAATATAGATGATACGAGGATGGCGGCCGCCGGTGCGCGGCGGCTTGCGGCAACCGCCTCGTTTTCCCAAAGCGGTATCTTAGTATCGAGATAGGGTTCAAGACTATAATTACTATGGCCAGATTGTGGCCAGTCGCTGTTAGGGGCGGCCATAGAAGATAACCTCGGTAAGAGGAAATGGCAGTTGCTGTGGCATGGCCAAAATTGTGCTGGATTAGTGTAAACAATGAAGTGTTGATGCTGATGCTGATATTGATGTTGATGTTGATGTTGATAATGCTGGTGATAGTTGTTGTTTAGCTGTTGATGCATAGTTATTGATCGAGGTAAATATTACGATAATCATGAAAAGATATATGTACTATCTTGGAAAAGTAGGCAATTCATTTTGTATTTAATACGCCGGAATAAATAGTACCTCTAACGTCATGCAGGTATTTCCAAATGAAAGAGACGATAGCCAAAAAGTAGATAAAAAAGCCCATCCAGGGTTAGATACTCGCTCAAATTTAACACAAGAAAAGCTGTACAAGTTTAGTGACAGCGAAAGGGATCAAATAACAATCCCGCGCTGCGACCAGCCGTTGCGGCCCTTCCAGGCCAGGACCACCAACAAGCAGGCAAACCATACGCTGCCAGCCATGGCCCAGAACGTCGCTGCATAGCACTGCGTGCCGTAGCAGAGATTGTCCTCGCCGGCAGCCGACGGGTCGTCCGGTGAAGGCACCGCGACGCCAGCCTGGTAGACCGCCGAGTAGACGAGCCCCCAGAAGGTGGCGCCCAGCGCCGGGAACATGGCCACGATGCCCCAGTTGGTGCCAAAGTTCTCCACGCCCCAGATGACTGTGATGATGATGGGCGTCAGGCTGAACACAGCGCCGTAACCCGCACCGACGAGCCCGGACACGATCCAGAAACGGTCGCCGTGGTTCTGGGCGGCGCCCGAGGCCAGCACGACCAGGCCCGCCGACAGAAGCAGAGCGAATGTGAGCAGGAATGCAATGCGGGAGACAGAGAACCGCGACAGAAAGCGGCGGAACGCGCCCTCGTCCTCTACGTCGACCGACCGCACGGACGATGCTGCGCCTGCTTGCAAATGCTGCGTCTGGGGCCGTGGGGCCAGCAGGTCCGTCAGTGAGCCCGTCAGCAGACGTGCCACGGTGCTGGTCATGCCGACAATGGACACGTGCGTGGCCGCCGTCGTAGTGCCGCCTCCAGTCGCAAAGTTGGTGCTCGGCGGGTAGAGCGTCTTGATGACGGTGCCGAGGTTGTTGATAAAGGCCTCGCCAGGCCCGATCATAAAGAAGAATCCCAGGGCAAAGAGCCACATGGTGTGGTCGGTGAGGAAGCGGTGCGTCTCGGCGTTGAGGACCCAGGTTTTCTTGAAGCGCGCCTGCTGCGCCTCGAGCTGGCCGGCTTCGTCACTGTCCTCGTCGTCGTCGTCGTCGTCGTCCTTGCGCGGGTCGAGCAGGCGGTTTGCAAGCGCATCGTCCTCGTCGTCTCCGCTGCGGCGCACTCTATCACTACGGCGGGCGCGTCCGCGCAGCATGCGGCTCGTCTCGTCGACGGCTGTCTCATCGTCCTCGTCTTCGCTCTGCGCAGCATAAAAGGGGTTGGCCCGCCCCATGGTGCCGTAGGAGCCGTGCCCGCGGCTGGCACTAGCGATGCTGACGCTGCTGTTGCCGCGGCTGACGCCCGGGCCAAAGCGCGTCGACCGGCCTGCGGTCTCGTCGATGCCGGCCGAGGACGACGCAAGCCCGGGTGTTGACGGCGTAAAGAGCGCGCTGCCATCCAGCAGGCCGCTGCGCTCAAGCTCGTCGACGGCCTCATCGATCAGCTTCCCCTCGTCCACCACGCGCAGCGTAAACGTGCCCAGCAAGCCCACAATGGACAGCAGAATAGCCAGAAACAGGAAAAAGGCTGACACGTTCACATCGCCGTGGCGCGGCGGCGCGCCCGGTCCGTCCTCGGGGAGCGGCGGCAGGCGCTCGTAGAGCACACGGCTGCCAAGCTGGCTCTGCCACATGCCGCTGAGCCCAAACGCAGCAATGGGCGCCGCCAGGGCCAGACCGCGGTGCCGGCCGCGGCCAAAGTTCTTGGCGCACGTTGCCACGGCGCTTAGGTACATGGCACACGTCGCGGCGCCGATGGACACGAACGCAATCACCATGAGCGTGTACGCGCGCGTGGTCGGCGGCGCCGCACCGCCCGCGCCTGCCGTCGCTTCCGTCGCCGCTTTTTTGTAGAGAATCGCGGCCAGGCCGTAGCCGCCGCCAAAAAGCACGCTCGACAGCAGCGAAAGTGGTGCCGGGCCGACGCGGTCGCAGACATAGCCCATCAGCGACACGGGCAAGTAGCACGAGATGCTAGCGGCGATGGCGATGCCATTCACCTGGAACTGCGAATAGTGCAGTCGCTCCTGGAAGATGTGTCCGTACAGCGAGAATACGGTGACGGAGCCTGCGCAGAGGGCGGAGACGATGGCGGACACAAAAGCGACCGTCCGGGCGGTCCGCCTCGCGGCCGCAGAGGCGGCATGGTTGCGCCGGCGGCGTCGATAGATGCGGGAGGAGGAGAGGTCGGGAGAAAAGGAGCGGGTCGAAGAGAAGGAGGAGGAAGAGGAGGACAGCGGTGGTGTTTCGGACATGGTGGATAGGATCGCGGCTGCGCTTCAGATGGCACAGATGGCGAAGATGACGCAGAGGCGGAACGTCGAGGGAAAAGCGTGGCCCCGGACAGCCGACGCCGGACAGCAGAAATGGAGTCCGCCGGGGGAGGGCGGGGGGTCTATTTTTGATGGGCGGTTGTAGAGTGCATACGTAGCATCTTACGTACGCGCGACAGTTGATATTCTCCGAAATAGATTGAAGTGGCTATATTTCACAACGACGTTGCCGAGGCGAAACGATGAGAAGAAGCGGTCGTTATCAAGAGAGCGCTGCAGGCTGCACGCCCGTGAACGACGACAAAAGAGGCGATGGAAAACGACAGTCGCGGCGGAGGCAGCGCTGGCCGGATCGGGATAGGAAAGTCGGCCGGTGCTGATGGATGTGAAGACGAGCTCAATGTCGCGATGGTGTTGGTGAGATGACGCTGGTGCTATTGTTTGCTGGGAAACAGGCGCCGGCGGGCCGCTTGGGGTAGCTGTCCGGTCCAGCCAATCAGCGTGAGGACTGGCCCCAGTAGCGCTTGGTAGGGAAGAAGGCTCCAGGACATTAATGTGGGTGGCTGATGAATGCCTGACATATCAGGCGGCAATCTTGACAAAAGTGGAGCAGGCTGGGCCTCGCAGGAAGGAACACCGCAGAAAAATTTGGCGGCACTGGCTCTGGCAAAGACAGCAGGCACGACCCCGCCGTCGGACCGCGCCTGCCCAATGCAGTGGCGGAAGAACAATTCTGCCCTGTTTGGGCGATACTTTTTTTCTGGCCCTCCCCTGCCCTAAAAGACGGCAGCTAATACTTTCCAATCTGTGACACGGCTGTGACTCAAGATACTGCCAGAACACACGAGCACACGACGGACACGCTTCCACACACACGGCTCGCCCAGTCCCCCGTCCCTCGCCCCCAGGACTTATTAGACCAGTCCTTGCACACCCCGGAATGCAGTTGAGGCTGCCAATTGCACGCAACAGCCGCTCGATTGCCAGCATTTTTGCTCGTTTCACTCCTTCATCGCCTCACAACACACTCGAACAGGCACGACAGGCACAACCGCCCCGACAGCCTTCCTCACTCGCTACCGGCGTCGTCTGCACTCGATTCTGCTCTCTTTCTCCGCTCGCTGACCCTCGCGCGCACTCACGCCACCCCTGTCCGCGCCGACCCCTCCCCGCGACAGCCTCGTCCACGACCCCACCAACACCAAGAAAAGTTTACTACTCGCGGAAGACCACGGCGCAGCGCAAAGAGCTCGCCGCAGCACAAGCCGCTGACGAGGAATTCGACGACGACTACGAACACGACCTAGATACCGACGGCGACATGGCGTCCAAAGAAGGAAAGGAAAAGGCCAAGGGCCCGGCCGTGCAGCTGAAGACCCCCAAGGGCACCCGCGACTGGACCGGCGCAGACATGATCCTGCGTGACGAGATCTTGTAGGTCAAGGCCCCTAACACCCCTACCCTAACAGCCAGGATCCCTCTTCCTCCACATCCATGCTAACACCGCCACAGCACCACGATCACCGACGTCTTCAAGCGCCACGGCGCCGTCCCCTTAGATACCCCCGTCTTCGAGCTCAAGGAGGTGCTTGCTGGCAAGTATGGCGAGGACTCCCGGCTGATCTACGACCTGGCCGACCAGGGCGGTGAGCTGACCGCCCTGCGCTACGACTTGACCGTGCCCTTTGCCCGCTGGCTGGCCATGAACAAGGTCCAGCAGATCAAGCGGTATCAGATCGCCAAGGTCTACCGCCGCGACCAGCCCGCCGTCGCTCGCGGCCGCATGCGCGAGTTCTACCAGTGCGACTTTGACATTGCCGGCACCTACGACCGCATGATCCCCGACGCCGAGATCCTGCGCGTCATCTACGAAATCTTCGAGACCCTCAAGGAGCAGATCGTCATCAAGCTCAACCACCGCCAGATCCTCGACGGCATCTTTGCCGTATCCGGCGTGCCCACGGACAAGATCCGCTCCATCAGCTCCGCCGTCGACAAGCTCGACAAGGTGCCGTGGGCCGACGTCAAGAAGGAGATGGTTGAGGAGAAGGGCCTCGAGGAGGCTGTCGCCGACCGCATCGGCGAGTACGTCAAGCACAGCGGCGACATCCCGACGATTGTCGCCCTGCTCAAGGCTGACGAGGCCCTCTTTGCGAACGCCGACATCAAGCAGGGTGTCGAGGACATGGAGCTGCTGACCAGCTTTCTCGACGCGTTTGGCGTGCCGGGCAAGAAGGTTTCCTTTGATCTGTCGCTCTGCCGCGGTCTCGACTACTACACCGGCCTCATCTTCGAGGTCATTGCGCAGCCGAGCGCCGCCGCCGACGCGCCGCCAGCTGCTGCCGGCAGCAAGCCGGCCAAGAAGAAGGGCGGCGCCGAGGAGATCCAGGTGGGCAGCATTGCCGCGGGCGGCCGCTACGACAACCTTGTGGGCATGTACGGCAAGACGCAGATCCCCTGCGTGGGCATCTCGTTTGGCGTCGACCGCATCTTTACGATTATGAAGGCGAAACGCGAAAAGGAGGAGGGCCGGTCGCGCGTGCGCGAGACGGACGTCTACGTCATGGCCTTTGGCGGCGGCTCATTCAACGGACTGCTCAAGGAGCGCATGCAGATTGCGCGCCGCCTGTGGGACGCCGGCATCAAGGCCGAGTTTGCCGCCAAGACGAAGCCGCGGCTGCCACAGCAGTTCAAGGCCGCCGAGGACGTTCCGCTGGGCGTCATCCTGGGCGAGGACGAGCTGGCCAACGGCCAGGTGCGCCTGAAGGTCCTAGGCAGCGGTGGTGCCGAGGCCGACGACAAGAACCGTGGTGAGCTGGTTTCAGAAGACGACCTGGTCGCCGAGATCAAGAAGCTTCTGATTTAGAAAAACAAAAACGCAATGGAATATTCGTATATGGGAAGAGAGGATGAGCATGAGCATGAGCAACGCATTTTGATTTCTGTCGATTGCGGGGTGCGCGTTGAACCTTTGTTAACCAAAAAAAGCATGGGGAAATGGGCGTGTTAAAAAACAATAGTTAGGTACATAGACTTCCATTATTATATGGCATTTAGACGAATCAGCAGAAAAGCACAAAAATAAAATTCAAAGAAAGATAAATTATCACCGCGAGGAAGAAAAAAAGTACTTGAGCACAAAGAAATTGTTTCCGTGTTTCAAAACTAATCTGCCCGGCATATTTGTGCCAGATGACGATAAAATAATTGAGATAAAACCGTGTTCCTCCTAAAGCTTGGGTAGCCAGGAACCCTTCCCGGTAAAGATGTGTCCCAATGAATGTCTGTTCCAAATCTAGACAATGAAAAAAAGAGCAGGCGAAAAAAACTGAATAGACAAGAGCAAAGTACGATATGAAAGTAAAAGAAGAAACAAAAACACCCGTAATGGTTACAAACTAAACAAAACACACCCATCCCATGCCATGCGACATAACCTTCCTTGTGCTGCTCACACCGCGCTGTAACCGCCCCGGCTGCCACTTCCCTGCAGCGTGTTGATCAGCCGCCGCACCCAGTCCTTGAGCAGGTAGGGCAAGTCGCGTAGCGTGTCGACGTGCGGCAGCAGGTCCCAGCCGCGCGCGCCGTATCGGTTGAAGTTGAGCCATGAGCCGAAGATGAGGTACGCCGCGGTGCCCAAAAAGACCAAGATGACAAACCAGGTGAAAAAGCCCCAGTGCTCGCGCCGGGCGTTGGCCACGCTCTCGCACGCGTACTTGGTGTACCACGTCAGGCGCAGCGTGCCAAACGCGCCGTCGGCGTCGTGGATCTCGTAGCCGCCAAACACGAGTGCCGGGTTCTCGCCCTCGCGCGTCAGCTGCCGCTCACCGGGGTGGTCCTCGCGCGTGCTGAAGCCGGCATCCACGACAAGGGTCTCGTTGACATTACGAGGCGGCTCGGCCCCGGCAGACCCCTCGTACTCCCCCACGAGCCACTCGCCCTCGGTACCATCGCGCTCCTTGTCGCACAGCAGCTCCACAATCACGCGCTGGCTCTGGCGGTCCTTGACGGCGCCGTCGAGCGGGTAGCGCCCGCCCTGCAGCACGAGCCGCACGCCCTCTTTTTGCGCGTCCGCGGCCGAGTCGGCCGTCTTGAGGCGCGTCGCCTTGTGGTCGAGCGAGCCGCCACCCTGGTCCTCGAGGTTGCCGGCCAGCGGGATCACCTGCGTGATGCTGGTCGTGCCGTCGGCCGCGCGCAAGCGTTTTATCGCGCAGGCTGGTCGTTAGCAAGGAACAATAAACACAAAATAGAACAGCGGGTTGCGGGGAGAGAGGCCTACCCCAACTTCCATTCGGGCACTCTTCGCCCTTCGGCACGTCCCCCTTGCGCTTCAGCGGGCCGCACAGATCCAGCGTATAGGTAACATTCTGTTCGGTGGGCGGCGTGTGCAGCGTGGTGACGACCGAGTGCGGGCCCTTGAGGGCGCTAAAGTCAAAAATCTGCTTGTCGGCGACGACACGGTCGCACGACAGCATGGCAGCAGCCGGCTGCACGGCGGCCACGAGGGCCAAGCTTAATAAGAAGATCATTGCGAGGGGCGTGGAGCTATGTAAAAAAGAACGATGTCGAAAGATGGTCGGTTGGGAGGATAGGGGCGACCAGCGCACATTCGAGGGATACTGGAGGAGCAGGTGTCGTGGAAGAGAACGCGAGGTTGGCGTGTACTCGTGGTGTCGATGTAAGTGAGGATCGTGCAGGGCACGGCGTGTCGGATGGTATCCGGAAGACCCGCGGCGGCGTCGAGGAAGCGTCGGATAGGCAGGCTTGGGATCGAGGAGGCGAACTTTGGGCTCGGAGAGGGGGAGGCAAACGAGGGCGCCGTTGGACAGAGATGCAAAAAGTGTAAACGGTGTTGAACGAGAGAAAGAAGAAGGATGAAAGATGAAAAAGAAACTATGGCAGGATCGCCAAACTGGACGGTCGATGGCGATCGAGAATGTCGTGTGCCTGGCGCTTTGTTGGTTGGTGTAGTCGAGGTGCTGCTTACTCGAAGTAGCAACTGTCGGTTTCCCGGGAAAAGAGGGCATCTGCCTGAGCAGGGCAGCTCCATATTGGGATAAGCGCGCATTTGATGATTCCGTCATAGGTTGAGCCTACACGTGATAGTTCACGTGAGATTCTCTGATGACATAATTCAAACGGCCCCCTTGCATGGAAATGACATGTGCCGGGCCGTCTGCTCCCTGCAGCTACTGCATGCCCCTGAGAGAGCCGTTACATCGCTGCTTTGCAGCGCATTCCAGTGAGGACAAGCACACAGGCCCAGCTCGCTGGATCGTCCAGGCCGCATCATTGGCCGCCCGTCGTGCATGCAGACCGATAGTGTGTGCAGCAACGTGCAGCTGTTTGTGCCGTTTACGAGTACGTCAAAAAGAAATATGTGCATATGTGCATGCGACGAGAACCTGGACCGATGTCTAGTCTAGGAATAGGGCAAGTTCGTTCAACGGCCCTTGTTCAAGAAGCAGGTCGCGAGACTTGCGGACGGACAAAGAGAATACCCGACCTACGCACCGATCGTCGTTCGGAGGATTTGCCCGAGACCAGCTCCGTAGCTGCTCCGATAGTCGAATCCTGCGAAGGTGGCGCCGTTTGCTGGACGTCAGTCGGATCCCTTACTGTCTCGGCGGTCAGTGCCATGTGCGGCCAGTTCGACCATTTGTTTGTTCGCACATATAGCTGCCAAGGGCGTCGTATCGTACTTTTGTTGCAGGCCGGTCTTTGTTTGTGCGCCCAAGAAGGAGCAAACAGGTGGGCTCGGACCCTGCTGGAGAACTTTTTCTTTCATTTTGGTCGCCGTATTTTCTTTTTTTTTTTCAACTCGGTGGCTTGACCGTTTTGTCTCCTTGCAGCTTGGGCGCAGCAACATTTCCCTGCCACTGGCCAGTCGAGGGCCCAGCTGCCTGCTGTTGAGACGCAAGCGGCCCGTCTGTGGTGTCTGTGGTGACGCTATCGAAAAAAAAGGCGAGGAAGAAAGAAATATATGTCTGAGCGCAGGTCCTATTTTGAGCCGTTTCCCGCCAGCGACGCAGTCTTCTAGAAGCGGCGGGGAGGAGGATGGGATTAGAAGAAAAAGGAAAAGAAGTGTTCGAGTGCCGTGTCGGAGCGTCGTCAGTCGAAAAACTGTGTGTCGGCGGGGGCGCGTTCTGCCATCGCAACACCCAGGGATGCAAACACGAGAGACAGAGCAAGACATCTCGCCAGAACGACGATGTGATGTTCCCAGTCTCCTTAGTGCAAACTGCTGGGCGGCGGCTTAGTGCCAGGCCCCGGCTCTTGTCCTGGGCCGCGCCAACCAATCAGGAGCCCTATCCCTGATTGAAGTGCGGGACAGGCCCGAGGTCAGACTAGGAAAGAGCTAACAAGACTGGCTGTTTTGCGCACAAGGAAGGGGTAAAACGACGCTGCGCGTGGGATCCCTGGGAGGTGAGAAAAAGGGAAGGCGCCAGGGGGAGGGGAGAGGAGAGGAAAGAGCGCGGCGAGAGAGAGTAACAGGAAGAGAAGGCACGAATTGGGCGTGACGGGACAGGACAGGGCAGGGGCGGGGGGTTCTTCTCTCAGGGCAGGCACGACCAGGGCTGGGACGATGATGTCTCCTCCCAAAAAAAGAGGACAAAAGGGAAATCCCATCACATCTGAAGCCCGAACACACATTGAACAGAAAAAAAGGACGCCCCGACACTCACACCAATAACGCCCCTGTCGAGCTGTTTCACGGTCTCCGACCCACGAGAAGCAGCCATCAATTTAACTTTTTACCCACTCCAGCTGCTGCGCGGACTGGTTGATAGTCCTTGGTTCTCCACGCCAGGTGGCCTGCCCCCCCCCAGCTTGCTGCAGCTTTCGCAAATTGTGTGCATCCGTTTTGGCCTTTTATTATTTTATTATTTTGTTATCGTCTTTCTTTTTTCCCGTCGTACTTCACCTCCGGCCCCCTCCTCACCGTTTGGCCCTTCCGTTGCATCGACTGCTCGATCTCAGTGTTTCGTTTTGCAGGCCTGGTCACTGCTCCACCGACCTCCGTCAGCTTCGACACCCCGGTTTTTGCCCGTTTCTCACATTTTGTTGCACGGCGATCACTTTTCAGCGAGCCAGCGAGCGCAGCGTGTGAGTGTAGATTGTCTTTTTTCTCCCGCCTCGCCCCCTTTTCCAGCTCTCTCACCCATTTCCCGTCGACTGTCCCGCCCCTGAACGACGCGCCCCTGCTGAACCCTGCCTCCCAAGAGCGGGAAAACGCGACAGCACTCTGCCGGCCCAGAAATACGGACTGCAGGCGAGACAGCACAGTGTGTTTGCGTGTTTATGTGCCTTTTGCGTAGGTGCGACTGGCCAAGGCTCGTCGAACGAGGTTGCGTTTTTCGTCTTGCGTTTCGATGCCCACAGAACACTGACGGAGACAGCAGCAAACCACAGCATCACGACGACGGCATCAAGACATACCGACATCGACGCACTTTTATCCGCGACAGGCCTGCATATACTCCTTTCTTAACGGCGCACACCTAAGACGACTTTCACAGCCATTGTACGTTCACTACCTCGAGCATATTGCTTTGCGCAAACTTAGAAACGTCCGAGCTTTTCCTGTGTTTTTTTTTTACTTCTCCTCCATATCCTCTCTCCACCGCCGTGTACCCTTCAAACCTTGGAGATTCGCTGCTATCTCATGCCCCAGCCTCAGCCTCAGCTTGTGCTGCGCTCTACTCCTGCTGCTGTCTAACGCGACGTAAGACAGGCGTCACTCGACCTCCCATGCGATGACCGTGATCGCTACGCCGACAGCCCTACGATCTTGTGCATAAGACCGTTGCGTGTGCCACTTTCCTCTGTGCGACGCCGTCTTTAAATTCCCCGGCGACCACGGCGATACGACATACAGCGGACGAATCCGACACCCTCGTCCCTTGTGATACTCCTCGCCGACGATACAGACCTTTTCACACCAACCATCTTGTTGTTCTTGCCGCGGCGTCTTTCTGGCTCGGTGCAGACATAGATGCACAGGCAGCCGCCACAATGCCCTGGCAACCACTGCCTCACATTGCGTTCGCGGTAGCGACGTTCCCGTTCGCAGCATCGCACCCCGAAGATCTCGTGCTCGAAATCGGCGATGAACTCTACATCATTGAGGAGACCACCAACGGGAGCTGGTTGCGTGGCTATCTGCTGAAACCGCCGAGTTTATTGGCTGGTCTGACATCGGTCAAGGGCCAGACCCTTGAGGCACGCGTCTTCAGCGGCATCTTCCCGAGAAGCTGCGTCGAGGTGCGCGAGCTCCTCGGCGAATCGGACGCCGGTGACGAGGACGAAGAAAACGACGAAGCCGCCGACGCCAGCGACGATGGCACGGGCGGCGAGAACCGCGCAACCGACCCGCAGGGCAGCGACTCGGCAAAAAGCGGCATCGCTGGCCGGCGACGCACCAAGAAGCGCGAAGCGCTGAAGGAGCTCGAGCTGTCGGTCATCAACGGCGCCGACGGCTATGCCAAGAGCAGCCGGAACAGCAACCCGTCGTCTTCGCGCGCCCGCTCCACGGCGACAATATCCACACAAGAGCGCCTGTCCGTTCCGGTCAAGCGCGACCCCAACACCCCGCGCCCACAAGCCCCGGTCCCCATGCTCAAGATTGGCGACGAGACCCCGACCTCAGCAGCCGAGCCGCTGATCGACGAGATCGCCTCTTGCCTCCGCGAATGGCACTCGAAGAACCTGCACGAGCTCCTCCTCTCCCGCCAGTACCACAAACTCGACATCCTCTCGCAGCTCATCACCTCCCTGAACCTCGCCCGTCAACAGTTCCTCCACAACGTGCTCACCACCTGGGAATACCGCAACCTGCGCGAGAAGACGGTGTGGGACCTGGTGCGTGTCAACAAACTCTGTGGCGGTGAGGTGATCGTGCGGGACCCGGTCCAGCGCGGCCGCATCCTCACGGGCGACGACTCCGTGGTTGAGATCACCCAGCTGCAGTCCATCATGAGCATGCTCAACGAACCCCCACAGCCGCATGTCGAACCCACCGCCCTCCATCATCTGCTTGTCGACATCAAGGGCTTCGCGGGCGCATCGACCGAAGACACCACGCTGGTGCTCAGTCTCGCGGGCCGCGTCGGTGGCAATCTCGTTCGCCTGTCCGAGAACTTTAGCATCAGCACGCCGCCGGGTGGCTCGATCAACAACCTGGCCAAAGGCCTGGCGATGCGCACCCTCTTCACCGACCTCTCGTCTGCCGACATCGGCGAGGCCCCGGCCCTCGATTCCGACCTCTTCCTTGTTGTGGCTGTGCGCTCGGCGCAGCAAATATCCACCGTCGCTCAGCCATACCCTGGGAAGCCGGGCTCTCGTTCCGGCTCGGGCTCGATCGGTCACAGTGCTGGCATGTCCATTAGCGGAAGCGGTGCGGCCAAGGATAGTAACCACCGGCCACCGCTCTCCAGCGGGAACAAGTCGGTCCGGAGAAGCCTGATGTGGTCTGGTAAGAGCACCCGTGCGCCCTTCTCCCGCTCTGGCAACACAAAACTCGACTCGCTGAACGAGCAAGTCGAGGACCGCCCGCGCACCGGTGGCGCGCCGATCAGCCGCGACGGTCCACCGAGCACGGCAAACTCGAAGAGCGCTGGTCGGAGCTCGTTTGACGGTACTGCGGGCCACCACATGACGGCAGACCGCATGACGGGCGTCGGTGTCTTGAAGCTGAACGCCATCATGAAGCAGCAAAACGAAGAGGTGGAACACGTTATCAACATTTGGGCGCCCGGCGACCGATTTGGCGCATCCGCCGAGAAGCAGCAAACAGGTGACGACTGGGACCCTCTGATCCAGGATCTCATGTTTAGCAAATCGGGCCAGTTTGAAAAGTCGAGAGGTGCGGAGCGAGTGCAGGTGCATCTCCGCGCCTTCAACCACCAGGACGCCGACGTTCTCATCCGCGCCACGCCGACTCTGCTCTCCGGAATCGGCAAGACCAACAAGATGGGCTTCTCGGGCGCCCCCACGAAACCTCGCTCTGACATCTACGTGACGCTGCAGGACGCTGTGCTCAACCGCCAAGTCCTGTTGTCGCGCTATGGCACAGGTCCCGCTGCGCTTCCGAACGGCATGCATGGTAACAACCTCCAGGTCACACTCGAAGTCCGCCGGGCCAATGGCGAACGCATCGACAACTGCATCTTCCCCTACTCCAATGGCGAGGGTCTGAGCACGTGGCGTTCCTTGGCTGCCGAGCGAAGCGACGGCTGGCGACAGACGCTGCGCCTTTCCTTGGTGCCGCAGGATGTGTCCTCGGCACACGTGGTCATGTTCATCGCGGACATGCCCAACCCACCGTTTGCCGTGGCCTATATGCCCCTGTGGGATCAGGCCGCCTTTGTGCGCGATGGTGCGCACCCACTGCTCCTGTACCGCGTCGACGAGAACACCGTCGCGCCTCGGCCGCCAGCCAACGCGCCTCCCGGCCGCGGAGGCTACCTTTCCCTGCCGTGGAGCACCAAGGGCCGCGGCGACGCGCAGGCTGAGGTCACAGGTCCGCTCGCTACGCTCCGCATCGAGTCGTATTTGTGCAGCACGCGCTTCTCGCAGGACCGCATTGTCCTTGGCTTGCTCAAGTGGCGCGAAGGGCCCAAGGACACTGTGCCGGGCTTGCTGCAGCAGCTCATCTTCGTTCCTGAGATTGAAGTCGTGAAGCTGCTTAGCGATGTGCTTGATGCACTGTTTGCGATTCTGGTCGACTACGCCGGCAACGACGAGTACGAGGACCTTGTTTTTACAGCTCTTGTGCGGGTTCTTGATATCGTCCACGATCGCCGCTTCAACGTTGGCCCACTTGTCGACCATTACGCCGAGAACAAGTTCAACTATCCCTTCGCTACGCCCTGTCTTGTCCGTTCCTTCACTCGCCTCCTCGCCAAACCCACCGAGCCCCAGATCTCGCGCAAGCTCCGTGCTACGTTCAAGGTTGTCCGCCACATTCTCAAATTCATCACGCACGCACGCGATCAACAACGCGTCAAGGAAGCAGGCATCGGTATCACTAGCACGAACCCCGGGTTTACGCGTCACCTGCAGAGCATCTTCAAGGCCCTCGAAGCCATGATGCGCAACACGGCCCCCGTTCTCGTTGGCAGCCAGACCCTAGCTGTCCAGCATTTCCACACATGGCTGCCCGAACTGTCTAATCTTCTCACCACCGAAGAGATCCTGCACATTGCCATTGACTTTATGGACGCCTGCGCCAACGTCAAGGGCAAACTCGTTCTTTACAAGCTGGTGCTTATCATCAACTACTCCCGCCTCGACATCTTCTCCCACCCAGAACAGAGGTCCGCGCTGAGTGCCAACACGGTCCGCTGGATTGCGCCGCACTGGGGCCACAGCGACGAGGTCACCGAGCAATGGAAAGAACAGGTGCGGCTCTGCTGCTCGATTCTCGCCAGCCAGATCGACCACCTCGGACCCGAGATTCCAGACTACGTCCCGAAGATCCTTGAGTCGTACTTGGCCATCCAGCACTCTGTGGAAGTCGCTGCCGCCGGTGGCGTGAACGCACCACAAAAGGTGCCCCGGACTCGTTTGTCCCTGCTCTTCCCGACGCAATATCCCTTCCCGTCAAGGCCAATCTCGCTGCCCGAAAGCGGCGCCGAAGAATCCCTGGATGGACGGCCACAGCCAACCGAACAGCAGAAGCTGCAACAGCGCCAGCAACAACAGCCTGTGTTTGACGAAGCACTGGTGGAACTCTCGGCTGTGCTGTCCTCCCTGTCTAACTCGCCCAGCGGCATGCAGCTTGAATTGGCCGATGGCGACCTTGATGTCATTCTTGAAAACACGCTGCGCGTTCACATGAGTATTCTACGCGGCGAGGCCTTTCCGTCGACATGGTTGAGCACCCACATCTTCCACCACAAGTCGATCATGCGCACTTTGCAATACTTGGCGACGATCCTCTTAGAAAGCTTCCTACCCGACCCGGATGATGCCGAGGGTTTCAACACTGAGCTGTGGAAGATGCTCTTCACGACCCTGCTGATGCTTGTCAGCAGCCCCTCGCTGGCGCTCGAGACCTTCCCCGAGCAGAAGCGGCGTGCAGTCTGGAAGATCGCCGGTGACGTCCGCGAGCACGGTGCGGATCTTTTGCGCCGCACGTGGGAGGCCATCGGCTGGGATGCGACGGCCGACGAGCAACAGCGGTACGGCCTCAGCAAGGTGGGCGGCTACCAAGTCCAGTATGTACCTACGCTGGTCGGTCCCATTGTCGAGCTTTGTCTCAGCGTGCACGAGGGCCTCCGCCGCATGGCTGTCGAGGTGCTCCAGACGATGATTGTGAGCGAGTGGACTTTGAGCGAGGACCTGGCTATCATCCAGGCCGAGATCATCGACTACCTCGACCACTACTTTAAGACCAAGCCCTTGACCGAAAGCATCCTGCAAAAGCTGTTCGTTGGCGAGCTGCTCGACCGGTTTACCGCTCTAGCCGATGTCCCCGACGAACCGCTCTACACGGCGCTGCGCGAGCTCATTGCTACCATTGACGAGTTCCTCGATCTTCTAGTCGCCGTCCACGGTGGTGATGGCGGCGGTGCAGTGAGCGGTTCCTCAGCTGCTGGTGCACTGACCGCAGCTGGAGGCGTCAACGGCGGTAGCTCGGCTTCGGGCGAGGCGTCCCACCTGATTAATCGTCTGCGGCTGATGGAGTTCCTCCGCGACATGCAAAAAGAGGAGATGTTTGTACGCTACGTCCACCAGCTGGCCACGCTGCAAGCGGCATCGCGCAACCATGCGGAAGCGGGCCTGGCTCTGCGCCTCCACGCCGAACTGTACGAGTGGGACCCTCTACGCACCGCGCCTGCACTGTCCGACCCTCCGTTCCCGCCGCAGTCGCACTTTGAGCGGAAAGAGCGCATCTACTTTGACATGATCAAGCACTTCGAGGAGGGTGAGGCGTGGAGCAGTGCCTTGGCCGCCTACAAGGAGCTGCAGGTCCAGTACGAGACGAACATTTATGACTTCTCCAAGCTTGCACGTACCGAGCGCGCCATTGCGACCGTGTATGAGACCATTGCCAAGAGCGACCGCCTGGTGCCCAAGTACTTCCGCGTCATGTTCCGCGGCCTCGGCTTCCCGGCCAGCGTGCGCGACAAGGAGTTTGTGTACGAAGGATCGCCCAACGAGCGCACCAGCGCCTTCACCGATCGCATGCAAGAGCAGTACCCGTCGGCACAGATTGTTGTCATGCCGTCGACGCCGGCTGCAGGCGGTTCCCGGATTGGTTCTGGCCTGATCGCCGGCGCGGGCACCACGGCCACAGAGGATATGATCGAAGACATTGTGGAGGGCCAGTTCTTGGTGGTGTCGGCCATCAGCCCGCACCGCGACCTGCGGCACCATGTCTTCCAGCGTGCGCGCGTCGCTCAAGTCATTCGCGATTACCTGGTATCCTCCCACCCGCAGGTCTTCTCGACTTCGCTCCGCCGCCAGACCTCTGGCCCCGTTGCCGAACACTACGTGGACAAGACGATTTACACGACAGCGGAGGTGTTCCCGACAATCCTGCGGCGCAGCGAGATCGTGTCTGTGGGCGAGACCCGGCTGTCGGCCAAGGAGGCGGCACTGGAGCGAATCCTGCGCAAGACGGCCGAGATGACGACCGTAGAGAAGAAGGTGGCCGACGGCGACAACTCGCCAGAGACGGCCCAGCTCCTCCTGGACGCGATCAGCATCTCTGTCAACCCAAGCTCGGAAAGCAGTGTGGTCAGCTACCGCGAGCTTATCCCGACAAGTCGCCGCCGTGGTGAGCAGTCAGGCGGTGATGATGCGGAGAAGGATGAGGACGACGATGAGCTTGACGAGGACGACGAGGACGATGCTCCTGAGCTGGATCCGCAGGAGAATGCCATCAAGATGGCCCTCGTGGACCATGCGATGATGATAAAGCGCAGCTTGGCGCTGCTGGTTCGGTCATCCAACGACAACCTTTCGGGCCATGCGGACGATCTCACGCAGTGTACGTATTCTCCCACCCTCCCTTCATACTTTCTCCTCTACTAACACTTGCCTCTCAACAGACTTTGAGGCTACGTTTGCTCCTGAGATTGCAATCTTCACCCCCCAGACTGTCGTTGAGACCGCGACGGCATCCCCAACCTGGCCGCGCACGTCGCCGACCGACTCTGCCCCGCCAAGACTGCCCGATGTGGCTTCGACTCTGGAAGGCACAGCCAATGGAGTTGGGATCAGCAGTGCGGTAGCGAACGGCGGTGTGGTCGTCGAGGAGGCATCGACAGTACAGCCCATTGCCCTGCGCCAGGGCCGCGGCACGCGCCTATCGTTCCTTGGCGGTGGTGCGAGCACCAACCGCAAGGGTGACAGCATCCACCTGTCGAACAGCGAGAGCACGATCCACGAGTCGCGCAAGAGCAGCGTTGGCGGTGCAACCGAGGCTGACTCGGTGAGCGAGCACAGCCGCAGTCGGAGCAAGGAGAACGTCAACCGCCGGAGCTTCTTCCGCCAAAACAGCGACAAGGCGCCGCCGATGCCGCAGTACGGCACCGGAACAGAGACGACCATTTTCGGCGGTGTCAACAACGGACACGGCAACACAAACGGCACGCCGCGGGTGGCAAAGAGCGGCGGTGGCAGCAGCGGCAGCAACAACTACACCACGAGCAACAGCAGGGCCATAACCGAGGCCAGCAAGCCCAAGAGCAACGGTGCGAGCGAGTGGGTGGCGGAACTATCGCGGAAGAGTTCCGACCTCACTTCCATGGACCGCAAGAGGAGTATGAGCAGCAGCGCCGGCGGCATGAACGTGATGAGCGGCGGAAACGGCAACGGCAACGGCAACGGCAACGGCAACGTCGCCGGGGAGGCGGATGGCGCCGGCGTGGTCAAGATGGGCAGTGTGCGCAAGCGATTGAGCATGCTGAAGCTGGGCAAGAAGTCGAGCAAAGCCAGCGGCATTATGGTAGCCGTTGACGAAGAGTGATTTCGTGGCGCCGAGGCTTGCTTGACAGATGATTCGTGGCGGTCATTCCTCATTTTCTTTTTCTTTTCTTTTCCTTCTTTCTGTTTGCTTCGCGTATATCCCTTCCCATCAAAAGATTTCTTATATGTTCTTTAACTTTCATGTATTCCACCATTCACTTTCTACATTCTGTTCTCCTTGTTCTCTCTTCAGTTCTCTTCTTTTCCTTTGTCTTTATTTATATTGTACTTTTGCAGAACCCTTTTTCTAGCCATTTGTATGCTATTTCTCGTCGCATGGTGTTTTCGGATTTTTTTCTTCTTCTATTCTTTTCTTCACATTTTTTTTTTCAGTCATTTCAAGCCAAAAATGCAAACCCGTTCTCTCATCTTGACATTATTATCTCATTGTGACGTTTTCCACGTCGTACCTTTCCGCCTTTTACGCCTTCTTTTCTTTCATTTGCTCCGAATGTTACTACCGTCTTTGCTCAGGACAAATATTGCCAAGCTCTGTCGCTCGTGGTCGATGCTCCTTTCAGGCGTGTTAGTCTACATCTCGGACGCTACTAACGCTCGCGAAGGCGTGAAGGCACCCCGTTGTTGGAATAGGCGTGTTGCCAGTTGAGGACAAGGCTTCTTTTAACGTTGTTTGATCCCAGCTGGGAGCTCCGATAAAGAATCTCTTTATTGCACATCATTGAACGGTCCCCCTTGTTCTTCATCTGCTGCCCCATCCTTTCGGGCCACGTCTATTGATTTTGCTAACCCCAATAGGCAGTTTTTAGCAAAATTCACCCAAGGCTGAGTCGCGGTGTTTTCTTACAACATGCACGCTCAAGGGGAATGGATGAGCAAATTTGAAGGGAGCAGCGCAAAAACGCCACAAGATGGATAAATACTAGGAACGAGCCAAAGGTGAAAAGGAAAGACGAAATGGAAGAACGGACAAAAAATCCGGAGAGCTCACAGAGCATCGTGCAACCAAATTTATTGCTCTCGATTTCGGTTCCGGGTTAAACGAACAGGGGGGAGCGCCGATGTTTGTGCTAGTTCGATTGCTCTGCCGCCGTGGCGCTGGATCTAGACCACGGACGGACACAAGCAAGCTTGCAATATTCGGCTTGCGTGCTCTTATGAGCTGATGCGCTGCCCTGCATTGTTTCGTCCTGACGTTGTCTAGTGATGGTCTTCAAGGGTTGTCTTGAATCTCTCGTCTGGTTTGCTTTTCTTTTTCTTCCTTTGCCGTTCTTTCCATTATTCCTTTTGTGTTGGTGTCGCCTTTTCGGAGTGCATTTCGAGTGTCACCTCGGACAGGGTAGCGACTGGCGTCTTTTTTCCCCTGCATCGACATTTGGTTGCCTACTATGACGAGGGAGAAGGCGCACCCCTTCTCCCACTTGGAGGCGATCAGCAAGAGGGTCGTCATGCGCGTACGACATCGGCCGGGATACGCCTTAACAATAGGCCTCGTGGTCACCTTCATCCTCGCATCTCTACAGTACAGCGACGTCCTGCGTCCATCAGCGTCGTATCGATCGGAGTCCTATGCGTTGACCGAGTGCATACCGCGGTCGGCAGCGACCTCGCTGTGGCCATGGCGGGCCCTACGCAAGAAACACCGAGATCGTGACATCGACATTGATAGTGAAGACGGCGTCTTGCGGGACCAGCCCATCAGCCAAGACCCATCTGAGAAATACCCCCTGTTCCGAGAGCTGCAGAGAGCACCAGATCCGTTGTACGCCGAGTTTGTCAGCTGGCACGGCGACGACTACATACCACCACCGAAGCCAAAGTACAGGCAGGGCCACAGCCCCAAGGAGCGCAAGAAACAGCTGGACAAGATCGCCAAAGCGTTGGAGAAGGCTAGCAGGAGCAAGGGCGACGACAAGAAGGACGGCATAGACAAGGACGACAAGAGGAAGTCGATCAAAGACAGCGACGACGACGACGACACCGTCAAACCAATTCCCGACCCGTTCCCGTTGCTGTCGCAGCTCGATAAGGCCAGCGTGCAGGCGTACCTGCCCAAGCAGCACAACACCAAGACGCGCACACCGCTGCTCATCGGGTTCACGCGCAACTGGCCGCTGCTGCTGCAGTGCGTGAGCAGCTACATGGCGGCCGGGTGGCCGGCGCGGGACATTTACGTGATCGAGAACACGGGCACAATGGGCGCCAACCGGGCCGGCCGACTGAGCTTGCAGAACCCGTTTTTCCTCAACCACTCGCAGCTCGTCGACACGCTCGGCGTCAACGTGATCGAGACGCCGACGCTCTTTACGTTTGCGCAACTGCAAAACTTTTACCTGTACACGGCCCAACAAATGAACTGGCCGCAGTACTTTTGGTCTCACCAGGACGTGGTGGTGTTCTCGGAGGAGGGTTACGTCGAGGGCAGTGAGCGTGGCTTTTTTGGCAGCCGCGGCTCATTTGTGGACGCACCGCGGTCTTTCCACCACCGCGCGCTGGCCACGCTCAAGATCCTGACGCATCGCGCGGTCGGCTCAGGCGGCGCGCCCACGTGGGCTACGCACTTTTTCGACTACGATCGACTGACGCTCGTCAACGTGCAAGCGTACCTGGCCGTGGGCGCGTGGGACACGCACATTTCGTTCTACGGGGGCGACTGCGACATGTACTTGCGGCTCAAGTGGGCAGGCTACTGGCAGGGCATGCTTCTGCCGCCCGTGGGCCGCATATTTGACGTGGCGGGCGTGCTCGACGACCTGGGCGCGCTGTTTCACATACCCGGAGTGGCCGCGACGGTAGGCGGCTGGGGCGCCAAAGGCGCCGGCGAGCGGGCGGTGCAGCGCAACAAACAACAACTCAAGCGATCCACGTCGAGTGCCCAGGACGAGGCGACTGACTTGGTGTACGTGGTGGAGCAGATGCACCGGGCCAAGAACGACGGCAACGACGCCGTTGTGGACGCGCTGGAGCCAATAGGGTTGTACGATGACAACAACACCGACGACACCGACAACGGAACCGCGGCTGCCAACTCCATCGAGGTCTCGGAGCGCAACGCCTGGCAGCGGCGGCAGCAAGGTGGCCAGGGCGAGCCGTTCTACCGTGACCCCGAGGGCTTCGAATCGGGCCTGCAGATGCATATTGCGGTGGGCCGGCAGGTGTACGCCGATAAATGGGGCCACCGGGGCTGCGACCTGGACGTCATGGGCATCCGGACCGAGGATGCGTGGCACCTGGAGCATGACTGGGACCAAGAGGACGGGTTAGGCAGCGACGGTGGTGGGTGGTGAAGGGGTGGACGGAGGGAAAGAAAACATATACGGCGTTATAGGATCTGATCTTTTCGTTTTTTCTTTTATCACACTGATATCATATTACCCCTACGACGGGACGGCGCACGGCTGCTTCATATGCCTTAGATTGCTCCAGAAAAAGCATACTTTACGCATGCACTTTACGTCCCGCCTCACCCGAAACAAAACAGCCAAGACCGGTCCAGACACCCGTCGAACGTGTTCCTTGGTCTGTCCCGGTACATTGGACAGCACATGACGTACAAATAACTCGTGTACGGCGCTTGGTATTATATCGCTAAGCGACCATACATGACTCTAAAGAACAGATGTAAAATGATGCCCCCCGTGTGTGTATTGCACCACCTAGAATACCCGCTTCAGCACGGCCACGCCCAGCGCCAGCAAGACTCCCACCAAAGCCACGATGACAAAGAGGATGGTGTTGATCGACGCGGACGACGTCGCCGTGGTCGTGCCCGCCGCCACACTGTCCACAATTTCGTCCAGGATGCCGTCCAGCCGCGCCGCCATCTGCGTGTCGGCAAACTGGCTGCGCACGCGCTTGCGGCCAGCATCGGCCATGGCCTTGCGCTGGGCCGCTGTCAGAGCCCCGGTCGCGCCCGTTCCCGGCAGCACCTTGGCCATCACGTCCGTCCAGGCCGCCACGTCCTCGGCCGGCCGCAGCCAGCCCGTCGTGCTCTCGACGACCGTTTCCGTAGGCCCGCCCGAGTTGCAGGCGAGCACGGGCAGGCCGGCCAGCATGGCCTCCAGGGGCACGATGCCAAAGTGCTCGTTGGCGGGTGTGTAGGCGAGCAGGCGGCACGAGGGGCTGTGCAGCAGCAGGGTCTTGAGAGCGGAGGGAACCGACAACAGGAACAAGACCTGCACATCAGCGGGGATGCTGAGGGCGGTGACCATGGTGCGCGCGGTGGCAGTGCGTAGGCCGAGCTCCGTGGCCAGCGCGTCGAGTTCGCGGTGGTAGGCGACGTTTTCGGCGACGCGGTTGTCGTAGCCGCCGGCGACGACGAGGCGGCGGGGTGAAGAGCCCGACAAGCCCGCAAACGCCCGGATGGCCAGGCCAATGTCCTTTTTGCGCTCAAAGCGGTTGATGCTCAGCACAAATGGCAAGCCCTGCCACAGGTCGACGGGCTCGTCCTTGTTGCTGGCGCGCTCCTGTTCCAGCGCGTCCTCCTGCTTGATGTCGATGCACGGGTAGACCACCCGTAGGCCGTGGTCGTCGTCGTTTTTGTTCTCTGTCTTGCTGCCCTCCACCTTCGCCGCCAGCCGTGGCCACGTCGCCGTCACCACCGACTTGGTAAACCGCGAGTTGACCGCCACCGCGTCCGCGAAGCCCATGCTCCACTGCTCCAGCGCGTCAAACGGCACCCGATACAGCCGCTTCCACCACTTCTGCCGGCCTTTGGCCAGGAGCAGGTCGGGGAAGTGGCAGTAGAAGAAGATGGGCGTTTCTGTCCTCGCTCCGCTCGAGCTGCTCGCACCGCCCGCTCTCGCACCCACACTCCGCAGCAGCGGCAAGCCCGCCGACAGCTGGTCCACAAAGTACGCCGACGCTTCCAGTGCCGCCAGCTCCCCCGTCAGCCACACCTGCAACAGCAAATGCACCTGCCGCGCAATCGCGCACAGGATCGCGAACCGCCCCAGCAGCGACGCGGGCACCACGCTGCCACCGCGCACGCGCACGTCCAGCACGCCCGTGCCGGGGCGCACCTCGTCAAAGCAGTGCGCCGGGTCGCAGTGGCTCGTAAAGATGACGACGCGGTGGCCGCGATTCTGGAGGCCGACGGCGGCGTCCACTACAAGCCGCTCGGCGCCGCCAATGCCGAGGTCCGGGTGGAAGAAGACGACGGTCTTTTTGGCGGAGGCCGTCGTTGTTTTTGCTAAAGGCGTTTTGGCCGAAGCCGCTTTTGATGTTGTCTTGCCCGCCATGGTTGTGTGTGGTGGTGCGGAAAGAGAATGCACGCAATGGCAAAGCTGGTGAAGCACCGTAAGACGCGTAGTTGGAGAGCTTTGGTAGAGCTGACGTGACAGGTTGCAGATTGCCTTTTTGGGCCAGCTTCAATACAGTGCGAGTGGAGCGGACAAATACCAAATTATTCCTAATAGCACTGTGTTGCACTGTACGCTGTCACACTCGCTCTCTACTCCAACAGGACTTCACAAGACCAAACTTCATCGGAAAAGCTGTTCATGATATTCAAAGTCTTATAGCCCTCGCCTATCCCTGTGCCCAAAACTCCAAAAATAAACAAATGCAGAAAATGCACAAAATGCACAAAAGAGAAACCAGAAAACCAAAAATGCAGCGCTCGCAACCACTGTCCCTCGTCATTATGCAGCATATCAGTACAATGCGTCGTCGTCTTCCGCACTCTTTTCACCATTTTAAGGCATCCCCCCCATCTTCCCTCATGCAAAACTGTCTTCTGCACCCCATCGACTCTCGTCCTTCCTCTCCTTCTTGGCACCGTCCCTAGCCGTCTGGCTGCCACTCTTCGCCCCTTTGCTGACAATGCCCTTGGCGTTCAGGGCCTGCCACACTGCGTCGCGCACGTCGCCCAGGGCCCGGTCGACCGCCAGGCCGTCGAGGATCTTTAGTGTTGCGCAGGCATCGCCCAGTACCTGGCTGTACACGCGCCGCCGCATCCCTGTCGCCAGGTCCAGCCGGCTGCAGTACGCCTTGTCTTGGTCCACGTCGGCCGATGGCAGCGTAAACGGTTCGGGAGTCGGTGTTGTCCCGTCAGGCGGTTGCTTGTTGCTGCTGCTGACAGTCGTGCTGCTCGACACAGACGCATGCGGATAGAAACCCTGCGTCACCGGGTTGTCGCGCAGGTCGACCTCGGTCAAGTGTGCAAACGTCGCCAGCGTCTGGATTACGGCGTACGCGCGGGACAGCCGGTTGCCCGCCGCGAGCATCTTTTTGAGCCGCGAGATGCCGCCGAGGGGGCTGAGATCTGTCAGCGCGTTGAAGTTGAGGTTGACTTTGCGCAGGTTGGGCACCGCGCTGCCTAGGTGCGCCGGCAGCGACGTCAGCCCGCAGTTGGCCAGCTCCAGCAGCTGCAGGTTCAGGAAATCAACGGGCGGGTCAAAGCTCTCGAGCCGGTTGCCCGACAGGTAGAGCTTACGGATCTCGTACGCGTGATACAAGGACGAGATGTCCAGCCGCTCGTCTTCTCCTGTTTTTGTCGTCGCCAACTGCTGCTCACGGAGCGACACGCTGTCCAGCCGCGGCGTCCTGGAAAAGCCGCGGACGCGCGCGAGGCGGTTGCGGTCCGCAAAGAGCACACGCAGTGACGGCAGCGCGCGCACATCGAGTGCCGTCAGCTGGTTGTCGCTCACATTCAGCGTGCGCACATGCGGTAGCGACGCGCCGTAGGTGTCGGGCGTGAACTGGACGAGCCTGTTGCGCCGCACGTTCAGCGTAGCGAGCGACACGAGCTGGTCCAGGCCCGACGCCGACGCGATCTGGTTGTTCTCGAGATCCAGCTCCACCAGCTTGTGCAGCCGCGTGCCGTCAAAGTCGACCGCCGTGATCTGGTTGCCCCGTGCCCGCAACGTTTGCAGGGCGTCGTGGTACTTGAGGCCATCCAGGTTCTCCAGGCCGCAGTTGTCGGCCTTGAGCCCGCGCAGATGCACTAGGTTCTTGAGGCCGGAGAGCGTCTTGATATCGTTGTTCGAGATGTCGAGGTACTGCAGGTTGGCCAAACTCGTCCACGACGTAAGCTCCGACAGTTGGTTGTCCACCACCCGGAGGTGCCGCACCGTGAGCGGCACGCCCGACAGATTGCGCAGCGCGTTGTCGGCCGCGTTGAGCGAGACCAGCTGTGGGCAGAACTCGTCCAGCTTGTGCAGGCTGTCCAAGCGCTTGCCGTGCACGTCCAATTCCTCCATGTCCTCCCAGTACGGCTCAAAGGGCTCCACCTCCGTCAGCCCGTTCACAAGGTCGCGCAGGCTCTGCGCCATCACCGCCTTGGAGTTGTCCCCGGTCACCAGGTGCCGGTCGCCCAGCACGTAGCTGGCTTCCAGTGCCAGCGACCGTTCCTGGTGGATCGTGAACTCGGACATGGGGCTGAGGGACAGCATGCCCACGTATTGCGCCATGATCTGCTCGTCGTCGGCGCGAGGCGCCGGACCGGGTGTCGTCACAAGCACACTAACGCTTGCCTGGCGCTGTGAGATAAGCTCTGAGAACTCGTCGGCATGCTCGTCGGCCGGTCCGTGCGCAAGCTCACTGCGCTCACCAATCAAGCTCAGCTCCCGATCCCGCGCGGTCACGCTGCCACGCGAGTGGTTGGTGTCGTCCTCTTCGCGCTCATCAATACGAGACACTGGGCGCGGCACAAATGCCTGGCCAGCCACCGAAAGCTTCCGGGCCGGGCCACGCGACGCGCTGCGAGACCGGATGCTGCCGCTGTTGTTGGTTCCATGTTCGCTGCTGGCCGTGCTCTTAAACTTAACAGACACTGTTCGCCGGCCGCGCCGGACGGATGCCGTTGCTGCATTTTGGAGCGAATCGTTGGGGCTGCGGTCCATCCGCGATTCACTGTCGTCCTCCACCACAAAGTCTTGAATGATCGATGCTATCGGAGACGAGAAGCTGATGGCAAGGTGGCGCTTCGATCGGGACGGCGACGATGAGTGCACAAGTCGGCCTTCGTCGATACTGATCTCGTGCTCGACAACTGTATCATTGTCCGTCTCGCTGATAGCGACAGGCGATCGAGTCGGTTCGGGCCCGTTGGCGGCGGTGCTTGCACTGGGCATGGGAAGGTTCGACTTCGTAAAGAGAACGGGCCCAGTTGGCTTCATAGGGCTGGCCACCGCCGGCTTGAGATTGTGCATCTCCATCGTCGCGTCGACACTCAGGTCGGGGATGTCGGCAAAGGGGTCCTCTTCGCTGCCCTCCGAGGGCAGGATGTTGTGCATGCTCGGAACGTTGTTCAAACTCGGTACACTCTGCGTGTTCTGGACACTCCCGCCGCTGCCGTTCCGCCGTTTGATCCAGATGTTGCGATCACGGTCGAGCATCATGTTGCCGACCTGATCGGGAATCAGATGGGATACCGTCTGGGGAGCGATCGTCTTCCTAGTGTCTGAGCCGCGGGACGACCCAGTCGGAATCGAGCTGACCGTCGAGTGCCCAGACGAGGCCGACTTCTGCGAGGCCTGCGACGGGTTCTCATCGTGCACGCCGACTTTAAACGCATCCCCGGGGTTCATCGTGATACGAATGTTCGGGGGGTCGCTGATGTCGTCGCTCTCGTCCAGCCGCGTGCGGCTGCGGAAGGCAATGCTATCCTGCACCGCCTGCGCGGCCTCCTTCTCCGCCCGGATTGCGTTCTGCGCGAGATTGATGGATCGAGTGGTAGTCGTCACGATGTCGTCCAGATCGCTGCGCTCCTCGTACTTCTTGAGCCGCGCCAGAAGCTCTGGGTCCTCCTGCATCCGCGCGGCACGCGGCACTGGCTTGCCCTCGCGACTTGGCGGCCGTGAGAATGGCTCCTTAGTCGATTCCTGGAACGACACCTCGTCTTCCTCCGAGGGCGAGGCCGCCACGGGCGTCTCCATCTCCGACTCCTCCACGCTGACCAGGCCGCCCTGCGCAACAGCACCGCGGCTCCGCAACATGTCCATAATCTTGTGGGCCTCGTTCATGAAGTCCTCCGTCCTAATGGAGGGCTTGCGTTCCCCGTCGGTCACAGGTCCTTCTGCAGGCATATGCGGGCCGCTCAGCGAGCTTTCCGACCAAGCCGCAGACGAACCACGGCCGTCGTTCTCATCGCCAAAGCTGTCATTCTGGAGAACATTGTTGCTCTGGTCGTACGTACGGTCATACGCGTTCTCGTTGGCGCTCAAATTAGGGTTCTTTTCGCGAAGGACAGAGGACCGCTGGCTCGGCGTCGGCGTACGAGGCCGGAGGATGTCGCGGTTGGCTAGAACTTCGGGGTCGGCGTACTGGAACTCGTCGCCGTCGCGTGCGTCTCTTCGCTTGCGTCCAATGACAGACTGCATCGTGGTGTGCGATGCCTGGACAGAATCAAATGGCGTTTGGGATGCTTGCGACGCCTCGACGCCAAAAGCGACATCGGATTTGTGCAGTGTCCGTCTCCGCTTCGGCGTCGGGTCCTTTGATGGCGACGTCCGGGGACGCTTTCCCTCCGAGCCAATCTCAACAACCCGGCGAGGTGTCGCCAGAACCGGAATCTTCCCTGCAGAAGCTGCTGGATCGGCCGGTTCAGCCCACTTCTCTGCTGTACTCGGCCTGCTAGACATTGCACCGCGGCTTTGACGCATCCTCTGAATGTGAAGCTCGCCCTGTTTCTTGTCGGTGGGAATAGATGAGAACATGGTGCTAGCATGTGACTGTGTCGGCTTGCTCTCCTCATGCTCAGCCTGTGCACCTTCGTCGACAGTCCCCTCTTGGGGCAGCCGAGAGACGTCGTCGTCACCAAATTGGAAGTCGTCCAGCTCCCCGGCGCCAAATTGCGCAGAAGACTGACGAGACTCTGTCTTTTGGAAGCCCGCAACAAACGCTTGCGTCATCTCGGATCTTGAAGGGCCGTCCATACTCAGATTTCCTGAGCGGTCGGCAGAGTTGGAAGAGCCGTTTGACATCTGGTCTTCGAATTGACTGATTCGCCGCATTAAGGTTTGGTTCGTAAAGGTGTCGTAAGGACCGAAGAGCTTGAGGGGACTGCCGCCGCCGGGAGGCTGTAGTTGCTGCCGAGAGAGGCTGCCACGCTTTTCGGGGCTTGGGTTGGGCACGCGTGGGATCTGGGGGCTGCGCCGGCTGTCCACCGCGTCGATCTCGATGCGAACGGACGCAAACTGTTTCGGCGTGCTTGCTTGGAGAGACTCTTCGGGCAGCATCTCGGATGTGTCGTTCCCGATGGGGGGACTCAGCATACGATCGCGGAACGAGCCATCGGCAGAACGGCCGCCGCGCCGGAAGTTGATGAAGCCACCCATCTTGTCGTACTCCTCAGTGTTGTCGACATTAAGCGACTTGCCACCAATGCTGACAACCCGGGTTCCTGCGCCTTGGTCGACGTCGTCGGCCAGCACCATCTGGTTCCAACGAAGGTTCTCTAGGCGTCTCTTGAGCTCGCCCGAGGGCAGCTCCACTGGGCCAAATACGGCGCCGTCGCCGCCCTTGTTCTTCTCCGGTGAGATCATGATGGCACTGAAGCTCTCGTTACGGAGCACGCTCTGGCCACTTACCACCCGGGATTCGCTTTCTACCGGATAGCGTATTTGGCTCCCATCGGACGGCGGCATAGATTGTGCGTCGTCGTTCTGTGTATCCTGGAAGTGGCGCCGCACGCTCCCGTCTTCCTCGTCTTCCACATTGTCTTCGCCGCTCTGCTCCTCCTCATAAGCTGCAGACTCTTCTGCCACCGGTTCAAGGGAATGCCCGCGGGGTTGTTCAGGAAGTTGGGGTGCGACAGACTCGTCAAAGTTTGCTGATGAGTCGTACTGCACAGCACGTACTGGTGGACTCGATGGCATCGTCATGTCATGAGCTATCCTCAGCCCTTGCTGGGATTCATCGTCCTCCTCTTCCTCTTCATCCTCCTCAAATTCTTGTGCGTCTCGATTTGTGTGTTGCTGGTTGTAGTCATGTGGTTCGTAGCCGGCATCGTCCTCGTCTCCTTCTTCTATCACCACCGAAATGTCTTCTGGTGTGGTCGACCCTGGCGGGTTGAACATGTTTTCGAGACCGACCTTGGCCGATGTGAAGAGGTCGCGCTGCTCGCCATAGGCAAAGTCACCCTGGACGAGTCTCCGCCGCCACTCGGGCGTGTCGCCACCGCCCTTTCCGGGTGACGTGCTGTGGGGCTTGTGGTCGACGGTGTTGTGGACGACGGAACCGAGAGAGGACGCAGACACGGACCGCCGCGATGGTCTGCCGCGCGACTGCAGCTCCTTCACATCCTGGATCTTGTATTCATTCGAGAGCTTGGACGGGGACGGTCCCCGCCGGGACCCAAAAATGTTGATGTCGTTGGAACTCCGCTCACTGAGAACGTTGCTACTGTTGGCAGGAGAGAGATCCTGTGCGTGGCGCACGGAGCCAAAGAGACGGCCACTACTGCCCCGCGAGGTGGGCGTCGTGCTGGTTGTTTTGCTGGTAAGTTTTGTCGTGTGGGTGGGCGAGTGCGAAGGCTCTGAGCCGGCTTGGGACACCCAGTCCTCGGACAGGGAGTCGAGCCAGGCGTTCGCCATGATGTGGGAGCGTTTCTTGCGCGGAAATGTCGAGATCGGGGGAAAAGGTCGTCGTGATTGTCGTCGAGTTCGTGGTGGTCGAGAAATGGTCGCGTCCTACCGCAAGGCCATGAGAGCGGCAGCACTTAGGAAAGCTATGATATCTCGAGTCGCTGGAATGGGAATGGGCGCAGAAAAGCAAAAAGATGCAGGATGCTGCGGTGTGTTGGCGGCTATGTTGTTTTGGTGATGGTGCCGTTCTGTTTGTTGCACAGACCCAAAAACAAGCGAGCCCGCGGTAAGATATGCCTGGTAAGAAAAAAGGAGGTCGGAAGAAAGAAAACCAAGGTAAAATAGAATGCTCGTGCTGTTGTCGATTGTGTCGGGCGCGCGCAGAGACCGTGGGGTGCAGCACACAGCAGTCGTCGTCGCTGTCGTTGACGTTTGGCGTTGTGGATTCCGGTGTGGTGGAAGAAAATGCCGTGGGCGCGTCTCGTGCTTGCACCCCGGACCGTTGTTTCCCAATCGGGACCATCGATCAACATGTTTGCGGTTGCTGTGACAACATTGGGCCCGCTTTTATGCACACAGACAACGCCACACGTGACCCACCGTCAGCCACAGCATCACGAACAACACCAATCACTGCAAGACGAGAAAGAACAAAGAAAACGCGTGCAACGACAGCAAACAAGATCCCAAAAGTTGCAATTGAGTCGAAACAAGAATCTTGTATAAGCTCTACGTTAATTGCTTCCAACTATCAGCATAACTTGGTCTAAAAGAGAGTCTTGTGCGGGAGAAACGACGCATGCATTCACGTGACACGCGTTAATTGATTTTGGGAAAGAGCGCGTCTTAGACGCGTTGCTGCCGCGACAGGGAGGTGCGACCAGCCCCACAAGGGAATGACCGAGCTCTCAATTTCCCAGGCAGGCGAGCCACAGCACTACTCGTGCCCCCATGGGCAGCTACATCGAGCCTTTCACAACCAAGTGTGACTGGACGGCAGCACAAATGACAAGACCATTCAACAGCGAGCCTGGCGCACCGCGAAATCACATCTGCGCGATATGGACGAGGTGGCGGCAACGGTCGGCCGACGCCCGGTACCCCGACGCCCACGAGTGAACAAGTCAAACATGCCACACCTTCCGATCTTCGCTGACGAGCTGCTGTGCGGCGAGCCAACCCATGGTCTGGACGACGTTATTCTGTCCGGCTCCGACGACGAAAACTACGATAGCCCCGGCGCACGATCCCGGTGCCTCGAGGAACATGCTCGGCTGTTTCTCGAAGGCCGCCGCCCTCGGCTTCTGTCAGCGTCGTTGAAGGGGCCGTTTGGCAGGGAGACAGGATGGGAGAACCCTTGGAGAGGGAGGGGTGGCAAGATCGCTAGGAAGGGAGCCTCGCATTCCACCAAGGTGCAACGGCCGCCGATGGCATCGACGTCAGATGCCAGTGTCAGCAGTCGCAAACAAGCAGCCGCGCCACCGACCAGATCTGCATCGAGCAACGACCTAGGAACGACACCGAGCACAAACTCTACCGACAAGGCCCCAGAAATCAAGAAACGGGCAGCAGGAACCGACTGGCTGCGGCGAAAGAACCTCAAGCGCCTAAGACCAAACTACGATGATGCCCTCACAGCCTCGCCGTTGGCTTCTCGGAGAACCAGAGCAGCGAGCATTGCGAAGGTTGCGAGCGCCCCCAAGACGCCGAATCTTGCACGATCGGTCTCCGAACCGGCTCAAGATGATGCTGCCGACGAGGTGATGGAGGACAGCACAGGGACTGTGCCAAACCAGAGCGTTGCTGGCGCTGGACTGTCAGTGTCACACATCTCAGACACCCTCCGACCCATGTCGGTTCCGTCTGATCTTCTATGGAGCAGTCATTTCGAAACTGGGCCATCATTACCACAATGCCCTTTTGAAGAAACGACTACCCACGCTGAAGTCGAGACGAGACCGCCCGTCAAGGAAGATGCACCAGCAGCCCTCGGCGAGGATACAACGTTGCTGTCGGAAGAGCACGACGACGCGAAGGACGCCGGCGAACCATTACCCAACAGGAAGCCTGAACCGGCCATCGATGCTGAAATTGAGGTTGATGTCGCCAAACCAATTGAAGATGTTCAACAAGACGTAGAGCCAAGCGAGCCATCAGGCGAGGCATCAGACGAACAAAATATTAGCCACTTTGCCGACACGACCTCAACAACATGTGCCACAGACACTGCGGCGGATGAGAGTACGACCCTGCTAAAGGCAGCCGACGACACAGAGATGGTAGACGCACGACTTGCGACACAAGACCAAAGTCCATGGGCAAAGACTCAGACAAACGCGATGATCGACGATATGATTACCGACAGCCCTGCAGGTCCGCCAGTCGCTGAGGAGGGAGAGGACAGTAATGACCCGGCTGCTCTTGCTACCCAGAGTCCCTGGTCCAGAGAGACCCAGTCTCTACTTCCTGCGACTGCTGATCCCCAGCCAGATCTTCCATTCACAAACGTCGAAGCAAACAAACCAGAACTGGGCGCAAACGAATCCGGCAGGCCAGGCTTGTCTCTCAGCCAGAACCCCTGGGCGGAAGTGAATACTGCGGCAGCCTCATTCTCGTCTTCCGTTTCCAATTTCCCAACATCACCATGCTCTCCGGACAAGGAGGTCGCTTCCCTGCCACCAGTTGAGAGACAAGACAACGAGCAGGAGCAAGAACACGAGCCCTTCTTGCCATCTCTTCCCATCCCAATCGTTCATTCGTCAGGAACAGCACCTTCCACACCGGATACCAAGCGGTCCAGCCTACCGACGCCAGACATGACAGTATCGATCAAGTCCTTTAGAAGATTCCGCTCGCCGACGCCAACACCGCCGCCTCGGCGGAGAAGCACAAAGGCAGGGGGTCCTCGGTCGATACTTTCCCAGTCGCGCCGGAGGTTTGGAGCGACCACGAGTGCCACCAAGTCTAACCGGCGTGTTCACTTTTCTCTTTCCGAAGGTGAGGAAGGAGCGCCCGAAAGTGACGGGGTCGACGGCAAGTCAGTCTCAGTGGAACAGGACGACGCCGAATCGCGTGGCCACCATTCTACCCATGAACTAATTTCGGAGGCTTCGTCCCGGCCACCACAGAGAGCCGCTTCGCCTCCACCGCAAGATAAGGTGCTCATGGAATCTCTCCCGACTGAAGTGGACCGGTTCAAGAGCCATTTCGCTACAATGGCCGGACGGACAAGGGGTCAACAAGCGGCCATGTCGACTGCCTCGCTGTCAAGCATGGCACAGTCTATTGACACTGGTGTCGCCAAGGCTCAATCGATCACAATGTCAAAGAGACAAGACCCGGCCCTGGATCTCGAACTTTACAGCAGCCCGTCCGTCGACGCCATGGCATCCCGGTTCCAGGAGGTGGATGCGGAGACGTCCAAACTACAGCAGATATCGTCTGGGCAGTCTCGCCAGTCATCGGTTGTGTCGCATGCCGGCGACAAGGCTCATGGCGCCGACGGTGGGGACAATAAGGAAAACGCCACACGGGGCCAGTGGACCGAGCAGCACAAGGACGACGACGACGACCGGGACGACGATGCCGCGTCGGCTGTGGACGATGTACGGGACGTTATGGATAACTTGGATGATTTCTTGGGCCTGTGGGACATGGACGCGGAGCTTGCCGAGGTGCGCGCAGGCAGGATGTAAATGAAGGGAACGGGGCTTGTTATTTCACGCGGTAATATCATCAGGCAGGGGCGCATTATTTTCAGGAAGGCATGGTCAGGCTTGCATTTTATTCAATTGTAAACTTTACAAGAACCATTTTAAAACAGACAATACCTGCAATAATCAGTTCTACATTGTGCTGCTGTCAAACCGTTGTATACACTTATAGGGAAGACACGAAAGAGCGTATTTACGTCTCTTTTTTTACTATTGATTTATTTATATAAAACCCTGCCATTTTGAAAGTAATTATTTCAAATAAAAAATATTACCAGACCGGTGTGATCGTTTAAAAAAAGATAATAAAATAATCACAAACTGTAAACAACATTGAAACCTAATATTTATATTTATTACACCTCGTGAGCTTCTAGAAGCTTTGATCTTCGAAGATGAAGAGCACGTTGTAGATTGTCGTTGTTAGAAAGATTGTTCTTCCCCTATTTGCCCATTAGCTTCTGTTGTTGAAAGCGGTCTTACTCAGAACACGACGAAGCGTGTGAACGCGTCAAGTGCCGATTGTCACCCACGTGCGGCCCGTGGCAGCTCTAAGATGACCTAGTCTTCACCGACGGCCATACATAGTCTTTTGGCATTTCGAGAAATCAGTGAAATCTAGGACTCTGATTAGCAAAAAAGAGCACAAGCAAAGATGGTAGCACAAGATAGGCTGCTTGCTTGCTCTCCCTTTTTCGAGATTGTTCCTGTCCTCCTTATTTTGACCAGGGTGTTCACCGGGGAAGACGGAACGATCGCCACGGTGTCTGCATCGGGCACACCGGGACTGCTATTTTTGTTTTCCTTCTGTCTTCACGTTTCGTTTTACGTTTCTTACTTTCCATCAACTATTGGATTCTTGTCCCTTTGCTGACTCTTGGTTCGCCCTGGATGGTTGGTTCTTTGACGTCTTTATTCAAGAAGACGCAATGGCGTGCACATGGTCGAAGCTGGAGCTCTCTTTGGATAGTAAGAAAGGAGAGAAAGGGGGCTCATGGGAGACGGAGCGGTGAACAAGAACAAAACAGAGAGCATTTAAAGAAAAGAAGAAAGAAACAACAATCAAATCAAAAGAGTCAACAGATATTTTACATTTGTTGGGACTTGCTTCCAGAGACTTCTCAGACATAACTACGAGTCCTTGCTTGACGCCCAATCGGATGCCATTGGAAAAAAAGAAGAAAAAATATGAAGAGCAAAAAGGATCCAAGGTCATGTCCAAATGTGCATGGCGCAAACTGCACACCACAGACGTGCCCCCTGTCTTGGTACCTAGTCGAGTCTCAGCCGAATGGAAAGGAGTTGCGGCAGAGCGGGAAGTTAGAGAACTCGAGGAATAGTCTGGCCGGGATATGGGGCGATCAAAGTGCCCAAGGGCTGCGTAACTCCTTTATTGGAGAGAAATGATGCAGCCATAGGGATATGTATTGTTGAGGATGCTCGGGGCCGCGTAGGACACGGGCTGTAGGCTTGATGCATCAGCTTGATGCATACCAAGCCCGATGTCACCACCTCGAGGACGATGAGGGATAAATGGCTCGATAAAGAAAATGAGTCGGCAGTGGACAATACGTCGTCGAGTAAAGTGACTGACTCAGGGGTAGGAAAAGGGGGAAAAGGTTGTGTTGGGGCGTACTCCAATGTGCTTGGATGTCAGGATCGGGAGATGTTCTGTGCTACACGGGATGAAGTAAGTTTACGACGGGAACGGCATTTCTGAGAGGAGGGCTGGAATCTTGCTGTTAATGATGGATAAGGAGAAGAAGGGAATTGAGAGGAGGAAGAAAATAAAAAAGAGGTGCGAAAGCATAAAAAGAAGACAAAGGAAGGAGGCAATGCGAGGTGCCGTGAATAGATCGCCGGCGACGGACAACACAGGCAAGCTCTTCGAAACTGGCGAAGGCTCTTGGAACAAAGAAAACAAGTCGCGGGCGACAAAGCAAAAAGAAACAGAATTCAAGACGACGCCGCTGCGTCTTACTACCTTACTCATAGTAGTCTTCCTGCGGCATGCAACGAGTCTGGGGTTCGGCTTGCGCCAGGGCTGCGGTCCGCAACAGTCAAGACGGGACGAAGCTCCCGTGCACGTTCCGGCTTGATTGGTCTTCGCGCGCTGGGCTGTTGTTGTGCTGAGCTGGCCGTGTCTTGTCTCTGATGCACAGTTGTCGTTGGCGCTTCTGCACGGCGGCCGGGGCCTTCTTCCCTCGGCTCCTCTTGCTTGCAGCTTTGGACGTGCGACTCTTCCTAATTCAGAAAGGAAGTACTCCGTACCCCGAGTGCAGAGGGCAAGTGGAGAGAGCCTGCGCTGTCGTCGTGCTCCTTTTGCACGTCGAGTCAACGTTTCTTCCTCGTCTCGTTTGCAACTGTGGCCAATTGGCGATGGATGGCGCATGTCGCGGGCCGGCCAGTGAGGCAATTGTTGAAGGCGGCATGGTATCGCTGCAAACGACGCATCGTCCATGCGTCTTCCCACGATGTGGCCCAGGCCAGACGGGCCGCCCCAACGCCGGCGATGCGTGCTTCCGAGTGTCAATGAGACGATGGCGCACTCCTTTGACGGGGAAAAGCGAGCGATGCCTGTTTTGGGTGATTACAAAAGAACTCGCGCTAGTCAAACACGTGATCGCGCCATCTAGCGCAGAGATTAGTACAGTGCAGGAAAGTAGGGTTTTGTGCGCCAAGACCCTCCGTCTTTCCTGTCTTCCCTGTCTCAAAGATACACGAAACTATGGGACAAAATATACTTTGTTTTGTTGTTTTTTCTTATCAGACCCATGTCCTGTAATTTTGTACTTTTGTTCCCTGTTGTTGCGGGCGTTGGGAGCGGTCAAACCGTTGCTTTCTGTTAGCCGGGCCGTCGATCGCCCAAAACGGCCGTTTGGCTGTTATCCTGTTATCCGGGAAAGAGCGATCCAGGGAAAGAGGGGGCTGCGAATCCGGACGACAGACAACGCCCGTGTTTGCTTGTTTGCTTATTTGCGTGTTTGCGTATTTGCGTATTTGCTGTACCGTTACCAAACAAACACGGTGGAAACCTTGGAACACATCCACTGCGGAGAGAGAGGAGACGGAAAGAGGAGATCGAAGAGGAGGAAAGAGGGCCCTTTGCGGAACGTCACTTGACCTCGCGCAGTTGCTAGTTTCGCTCTTTCCTCCACCCGGCTTATCAGGTGCAACGGCCTTTGCGCACAAGAGCTGGGGAAGGCGCAAACAAGATACGGCCAACGGAGCCAACGTCCCTGCCGGTTTCGCACAAAACAAGAGGCCTGCGATCGTGCTGTGCGCAGGGAGAGCCCTTTGTCCTCGCCACGCCCGGTCGCTCCTGCTCCGTTTTGTCAAACTGCCCGGGAGTTGCACAATTGCTTTGTACGTTTGCACCTTCCTTGTATATACACCGTCGTCCACCTGCTTGTATCCGCTTAGACAAGAAATACGGAGTACTTGTCCTCCGTTCAGGTTGGTCTGCTCCTGCCCAGCGAGCCCAGGTGTTGGCATTCCTCGTGCCTGTTGGGCCACCACCGCCAGCAATCAGATGTCCACTAGACCCACGTGGTGCGTTACGTAACAACTACCGAAACTCACTGACGAGGCGGTGGCCCGCAGGCTTTGGCAGTCGCTTCGCTCCTTCCTGCGCTTTCTATCAGCCCGCTAGCACGGTCGTACTCCGCTGCGGTCGCCGCTTCCCTTGTTTTCTTGCCCCCCAGCGCCGCCCAATCCCACTGCAGCACTCCATACCGTTTCCCGACTACCGAACCCTTGCACTTGCACTTGCACTGGGCACTTGTTTTTCTCACCCCTCCTTCGTCAACATTGCCCTTTCTCTCCCCAATCCATTTTCGCCATCTACAAATCGCCGCTCGAGTTCGTCAACCATTCCACGATCCAAAAAAGACGGCCACTCCCCCAACCCGTCCTCCACCGAGCGATTGTCTTTTCCCTGTAAACTTAAGCGTATTGTGTTGTCCAGCATCTGGGGAATTTATTTTGTTTTATTTTTTGTCCCTGTTCTCTTCTCGTCCGTTTCTCTTTTCTCTTTTCTCCTTCTCTTCTCTCTTTTCCTCTTTTCTACCCTTTCCTACCCTTTCCACCTAACGGCGAACCGTTGAAAGTCCCTCCATGAGGGTGGTCTCGGTCTCTCCTTTTGTCTGCTGCTGAAAACCTGCCAACTTTGCCACTTTCGAATTCGTTCGGGGGGCCAATTCGCAGCAGACTCTGATGGCAGCGGAACAACGCCCGATCGACTACAGCACACGCAGCAGTGCCGGCGGCAACGATCACGATCACGATCACGATCACGGCGCACCGAGTACCGGCAGCTTGGGAAACAGCAGCCGCAAGATCGACGACCGGCAGCTCTTTGACGAGCCTGCAGGCCACCTCGATCTCGACCTGGACCTCGACGACGCCGACCGCCATGTCAGCAGGCCCGTTGCACCACAGCCGCAGCCGCAACCGCAGCCGCAGGCCACGGCTCATCACCATGACCGTCCCATTTGCTCGGAGCCCGACTGCACGCCTGCCCAATGTCACCACGAGGGACTGAATCCTCCGACCCAAGCAGCGCTTCCTGCAGCCGTGCAGACGACCGACCTGTCCAGTACACCATTAGCAGCCATGGCACCCGCAGCACCTTTGAAGCCTACGCCCTCTCCCCGCCGCCAACAGCAGCACTCCTCCTCGTCTATCCTTTCCACGTCCTCGACGTCCACCACCAACGACTACCCTACGACCTCCGACTTCGTTGTCGTCCTGCGCGACGCCAAGCAGCCGATCTCTGCCAACAAGCCTGCTGTGCGGCCAAGCCAGCCGCTCTACTTTGCTGTCCAGTCTCCGAACGCGGATCGTTCTTCGTCCCGAGAATATTTTGGGAGCGAGGCCGGCTCCCGAGACGGCAAAACGGCGCGCGACTACTTTGACGCCGCAGGCCGGCCAGACCGGTCTCCGACGTTGCCCACGGCACAGACGTCAGGCGCCTCAAGCGACAGGGCACCAATTCCGATCCCAATCTCGAAGCTGCCCGGCTCGGTACTGCGTTCGCGCGCCACACACTCCTCCACCGACGACACCGATACCGACTCGCGCAACACTCTTGCCTCGCTGACGAAGCGGCGTGCGAACAGCAGGCGGGAATCGGGCGACAAGTCAGACGGCAGCGCCGATACGGCGGTGGCTGCGGAGGACTGCGATGATTCGGGCGAAGAGAAGATATCGGCTCTGTTCGTGCCGCACCAGAGCGTTGAGGAGGGCACCGAGACACCTCCACTGGGAAGCACGTCGAAAGCAGCCATCGGCGCCGCTGCGTCCTCGGTCGGTGCGCGGCAACCAACCCGGGAGACCTTCAGCACATGGCGCAGTGGCAGCACCGCGACCGAGCCCGAGTCAGTCCGCCAGGCACCCGCCTCCTCGTCGGATTTGTCTCCCGACTTTGGCAACAAAATCCGCCGGCAAATGTCGCATAGCGACCAGCAGTATGCTGCGCGCATAGCGTCTCACCCGGTGACACCAAATGAGGAGCCGGAGCCGGTTGTCTCCGACAGCGCCGAGACAGCGGTGGAACTGCCGTCGCGGCCCATGTCGCAATATTTTGAAGAGCCCGATCTCGACATGGAGCCTGAGCAACCTCGCCAGCCACGCGATGCTATTGAGCTGATCCCGTACAAGCACCAGGTTGGCGGCCACACGACATTGTGGCGGTTTTCCAAGCGTGCTGTGTGCAAACAGCTGACCAACCGAGAAAACGAATTCTACGAACGAATTGAGCAGTACCATAGGGACCTGCTACCCTTTCTGCCTAGGTAAGTTTTCTCCTCCAAGCAGCTTGTCCTGGCCGTCATGCTAACTTGCAATAGATACATTGGCGTTTTGAATGTGACTTTCCACAAGAAGCCGCGGCGCAAGTCGACAATGAAGAAGGACGATGCGGCTGCTGCCGAACGGAAACAAATTGGCCAAGGCGAGCTCAGCACCGTTATCAAGGGCAGCAGTGGCGACTCGACTTCGGCTGTTCGCGAAGACGCGGCGAAATCGTCCTCGGATCGCCCTGCCCAAGGCGGACCTACGACCACCAGAATCATCAGCCAATCAATTCAGAACTCGCAGACGCAAGTGCCGACAGTGACTTTCATCGACAACCAGCACATCCTCCCGCGCCATCTTCTCCAGCCGACAGGCTCATCTGCGAATAACACACCGCGGGGCTCCTACTCTGCTGCCACCCCCACCGAAAGCAACCTGCTTAGGGAGCACTTGCAAAAAACAGTGGGTGATGTGGACCAGCGCGACTTTGTGCTCTCGGAGCCTTCTTCGCGCAGCACGACCACCCGTCCTACCCTTGAGGGTCGCCACCTCAACAGCTGGGGTGCCACCCTGGTGAACAAGCGGTTGCGCAACGAGGTGTTCAACGACGCGTTCCTCAAGCAGCCCGTGGATGTGCAAAAGTACCAAAAGGGCAAGACGGCGCGTGCAGTCCCGCGCAAGATCCTCCAGCAGCACGTCTTGCGCTCGTCAAACTCGGAGTCCACGTTGGTTACCGAACGTGAGCGGCGTGCGAGCGCTAGGGCCGCCCAGCAAGACCAATTCACAAACCCCTTCAAAACCAATCCTGCGCCTGCTGCCTCTATGATGGTGACGCAGAGTGACATGGGACCCGTGGTGAAGAACCTCAGCGAGGAGGCCGTCGTGGACGATGCCGAGAGCCCAAAGGATGTGACCGGTACTAGTGCACCCGAAGCACAGAATTTTGTCGACCAGCTGCGACCGCTTCAGCGCAGACGGCGCTACTCTGGTACAGGCCTGCGGCGCAAACCCAAGAACGTGACTGACCCCCGTGGCGACCTCAAGTACTACGAAGGCGCAGATGAAGCCGCTTACAAGGCTGACATTGACGACTTGACCACGACGAACACCACGACGAACACCACGACGAACACGAGCCGGTCGTCCTTTAACGCCCCGATGGCCCTGGCTGCTTTCGAGGACCCCTTTGCCGACCACACAACTGCCACCCCACCACCTGCAGCCGACGAGAAGTCTGATAATCATAGCACGATTTCTGCCATGGACATTAAGAAGCCGCAGCATAATAACCACGGATCGAGCAGTCTTTCGCACGAAATCCAGCTGGATGGGCCGGCCGAGACGACACCCGTACAGGATCCTGTGCCGTTCCTCGGTGATTCGGCGGCCATGACCATGGCGGCCAGCCCGTCCGAGTTCCGGAAAGTCCCGCGGCCCATCAACCCCAAGGAAGCGCAAACGCAGTCCGGGTCCCGACAGGAGTATTTTTTGCTCATGGAAGATCTCACGGCGGGCATGAAGCGGCCATGTATCATGGACCTCAAGATGGGCACCCGGCAGTACGGTGTCGATGCCAGCCCCAAGAAGCAGATCTCCCAACAGCGGAAGTGCGCCAACACTACGTCGCGCGAGCTCGGTGTGCGTATCTGCGGTATGCAGGTGTGGAACGCGTCCATGGAATCTTACATCTATCACGACAAGTACTTTGGCCGCAACGTCAAGGCCGGCCAGGAGTTCAAGAATGTTCTCCGGCAATTTTTGTACGATGGCTCTGACCTCTCCAGCATCCTGCGCCACATCCCCACCATGCTCGAAAAGCTTAGCCAGCTGGAGAACATTGTCCGTCGCCTCCGCGGCTACCGCTTCTACGCGGCGAGTCTCCTCGTCTTTTACGACGGCGACCAGAGCGACAAGGATGACGGCAGCGGCATGCTGACGGGCGGCGAGGACACGGCCATTGAAGACTCGACGACGGACTTTGTCACTGACAACGAAGACACGTCCGTCCGCGACGAGATCATGCGCCGCCGCCGCCAACGGCGCCGGGACAAGCGTGATATTGACTTCAAGATGGCCGACTTTGCCAACAGCGTGACCGACGCCGACGCGGCCAAGGACCGGCCCTGTCCTCCGCAGCACCCCTCGGACGTCGACCGCGGGTTTATGCACGGCCTGCAGTCGCTACAGCGGTATCTGACGCAGATCCAACGCGAGGTGCGGTCGGAGATGGGGCTCGCCTGGCAGCTCCGGAACCTGGACCTGGGCGATGTCGACCTGAACGACTGGGACGATGGTGGCGACGTGAGCGAGTAATGCAACACGACTGTCATGACCTCTTTTCCCATCTGCTACGATATAGTGGCTCCTCCAGCGGGTGTTCAATGGGCCCTTTCTTTTTCTCTTCTTTCTTTATCTCCCCCTCTCCTCTTCTCTTGGTTCTCACGTTCTTTTTCTCGTTTTTATGACTTCTTTTTTTCTGAAGGCGTATCTGGCTTTTTATACCATTTCCCGTCACCATACCCCTTTGTAGCATATCTTAGGCGTTTTTTCCCCACGTTTTTAATCTTCTTGCATGTTTATTCTACTTTTGTGGATCTTGTCTTTCAGTTTTATTTCCTTTCGGCTAGATCTCTTTTCGTCGTCTCTCGGACCCCATGGCTCTCTCTCGACATGTGTGTTCTTTTCTTTTTCCTCCTTTTTCTTTTGTCTTCATTTTGCATTGTGAACGACGGACACTGGGAACAAAAAGGATTTATACAAGGGGGGCCAATAAAAAAGGAAACTGGGACAGGCACTGGGACAGGGAATAGGAAAAAGGGAGGCAATGCCTGGAACTCGATAGAATGTTTCCAATTTGATTCTACAAAAAGGTCATGGCGTGAGCCGTGCCTTTTTCTTTCTTTCTTACTGTTCATTTCTCTTTTTTCTGTACTTTCTTTTAACTGTTAACTTTCTTCTCGAGGAGTGAAAGGATGCTTTCTGAACGTCTTCTTCACTTCGATGTCCTTACAGCTGTACCTTTAAGTTTTCCATCTTATCTTTATCAAGCTTTATTTTTCAAACTTCGTCATCAAGTAATTTTCTTAAAGCAAGGTGACTGCATTAGTAAAAGAAAATCCCTCGAACGTAGTCGAGAAGGTTCAGAACTCTACAGAGTAATTAATATGTGTCGTATTGTCGCTGAAGCTCTGTGGAGCCTGGTCTCTCTGAGATGCTGTGAATTCAGTTGGACCCACACGTTGTAAAGTGATACTCAAACTGCCGCCTGTTGGCAGATGCGTAACGATTGCCAACGACAAAGTGCGGTCGTATAAAATGAGTTGATGCTCCCACCTTGCATTCAATTGATATCTCTCTTTATGAAAATATCATAAATCTAGTACAGAAACAACACTGTTCACACAGTGCACAAAACTCCGTACAGAGCATCACGTCCCGCAAACTTCACAATCACGTGACTCTCCAGCCACAGGGGCTTGAGCGGTGCATCGCCCTAACCGGTTTCGCGAATTTTAACCACGCTCCATGTGGTGTATCGCTCTCGGCCTCAACCCCACACCTTCTCCAGACCGACGACGCGCCCAGATTCCGGCATCAATGACCATCGCCATCGCCATCGCCGCCATCCTTTCCGACCCGAAAAGCGCTGATTTTTGCTCGTCAGAGTAACGGCTATCCCTCGGCGAGCACGAATTCGCCGTCCAGCGCCTCCAAGGGCCCCTATTTTGGCAGTTCAGGCCACCCGGAAAACGGCCTCCCTTTCCCTATTTGTCACCACCCATCGACCCGGGTCTGGCCCCCGACAGCGATATCCATCATCGATATCATCACCGGAACACCGTTATCTATCAAGGCTTTCGACCTGCTGCCGAACCGTGCTAGTTTCGGTGTTGATTTGCACATTTTGCCGCGCATCGGCTGTTCCGAGCGCTCTCCCGACTTTACGAAAACCCGCCGCTCGTTATCCCACCCAAATCCCCCCTGTCTTGTACCGCGTCAACAGGCGCATCCGACACAGCAACCACAACCACTTTCCCATCCATCGAAGTGCATTGCTACCCCGAGTCGATCTTCCGGAACAAATGATTTCCAATTGTTGGACTCGTTTTCTTGTCTAAGATTCGAGGAGGCTCCTGGGAGTGCGAGAGCTTGCGCGGAAGTCTTTTTTTTTTTTCGCGGCATCGTATCTCTCTCGCTTCCGCAACGCGCTGCCGGGCGCATCACCCCCAACCGCATCGCGCATTGATACTATCCAACCCGACGACGAGTCCCTTCCTCGCCCACCGAGGCCATTGCAATCATGGCGCCCATCTCGGTCACCGCCGTCCCTCCTCCCACCATCCCGACCAAGGCGAAACGGCCGACCCCGGCCGGCGTCCAGATTAACGGTGCCAGCTCCATCCGGTCATCACCATCGCCATCACTCACATCCAAGAAGCCGCCCGCAACCGGCAAGTCTGTCGCATTCGGTGGCGCATCCACATCCGGCCCCAACGGGATCACAGTCACACCCGTGCGCCCACCAAATCGGCCGCCGCGCATGCCCCCCGTCCAGACTAACGGCACCGGGGCCGGCGGCGACGCGAAAGCCAATGGCGCGCTGCAAGTGACTGGTCCTAAGGTCGATCCCTCGTCCGTCTCGGAGAGCCGGCCATATGGTATGCCAACTTGCTCCCCTTTGCTTGTGGCTATCGTTGAGCTTCTACCCCGTTTCCTCTTTGCTAACCACCCCCCCTCATAGTCATCACTGATCGGTACATCCTGAAGAAGTTCCGCCACAACCCTCCATCCCTCGTTGTCCACTTGTACGCTGCACATTTCCGCTTCGACCAGCAAGATGGTATCTTCCCCTACAAATCGCCGATGCGTGTCTTCTTAGAGCATCTCAAGACGCGCACCATCCCCCATGACCTTGTGGGAGAATTCGTGCGCTCCGGTGTCCCCTTTTACGAGGGATGTTTGATTGTGCAGGTCTACGACCACAAGTCGGTAGCGCAGTCCAAGGATGCTGCCCGGCCAGCGCAACTCAAGAACAACTCGACACCTTCCTCTATTCACAACTACGACCCCTACGTGACGCCATCCGGGTTTGTCCCATACCCCAAGGACAGTATCGTGTCCGAGGACAAAACCGCTACGAGCCCCGCCGACAAGAAGTCAAAAGAGAAGACGCCAGGCGAAACCGCTGCCGACACCAAGGACAAGGACACCAGCTCCGCATCGAATGGCTTGCCCGAGAGCCAGAAGAGCCAGGCGCCGCCAAAGCCGAGAATTTTCACAGTGGTCCTGAAGCCAACGCAAGAGAGCATGCACGCCGACATGGCCCTCATGGCGAGCACGCCTCGGAATGCTGCGGACGTCCGGGACGCGAACGGCATGACGTACATTCCGCCACCAACGCCCATGGCGGCAGCACCCGCCGCGAAGAAGCAGAAGCGTGAACAGATGCAGCTCGACAGTTCCAACATTCCCGAATTCGAGGCACAGATCTTGCTCGCGAACCACCCCGAGCTGGACCTGGAGCCGGTGACGTCTGTGGCCGGTATGCGCCGCAAGCTCGAAGAGCAGGCCCACCCCGAACACGAGGCGGCACTGCCGCAGCCCAAGACTCGGAAGCGGACGGTCGCCGAAATGGCGGCGTACGAGGCGTTTGCCGCCACCCAAGAACGGTACATGCTGGCCGAAGACGAGCGCCTTAGTGCGGACGCCTCGGGCGGCCAAGACGTGGTTACCGGCGGTGACGGTGACATTCAGAGCGGCGGCGCTGCCTTTGAGCCGCGCTTCGAGCGCTTCAAGCTTATTGAACAGATTAAGCGCGAGCACCAAGAGCGCAAGGAGATCGAGAAGGCCAAGCAGGCCGAGCGGGAGCGCCAGCTGGCGATCCAGCGCGCCGAACAGCAAACGGCTGCTGTGCAGCAGGCTGCCCTCCGGGAACAGCAGCTCCGCGAGCAGCGCGAGCAGGAGCGGATACGGCAGCAGCAGCAGGCCCAGGCGCAAGCCCAGGCAGCGCGCGAGGCGGCTGCACGCGAGCAGCAGGCACAGCGCCAGGAAGCCCAGCGGAGGAAGTTGGCCGCGCAGGCTGCAGCCAAGCAGCAAGCCCAGCAGAATCAGCAGGCGCAGGCGCAAGCACAAGCTCAGGCCCAGGCACAGCAGGCAGCACAAGCCCAACAGCAAGCCCAACAGCAGGCTCAGGCCCAGGCGCAAGCTCAGGCACATGCCGTGCAGCAAGCCCAGGCGGCGCAAGCGGCAAGAGCCCAGGCGCAAGGCATGCAGAACCAGCCTCAGACGCCCGGCCAGCAAAAGGTCGCGCAAAACGCTGCTGCCGCCGCAGCGGCTATGGGCCAGGGCCAGAACGGGCTTGTCAATGGCTTCCCCAACGGTCTTCCCAATGGCATGACACCGCAGCAAGCCGCCCAGATCCAGGCCCGCATGCAGCAAATGGCAGCGCAGCAGGCAGCTGCTTCGTCACCGATTCCGCGGAACGGCACGCCGCAGAACATGTCGTCTCCTATGGTCGGTACGGTACCGATGCAGGCATCGACATCGAGCATGGCCGGCAGCCCGCCACGCCCGCCCTCGGTCGCACAGAGCCACGCGCCTATGGCCGCACCCATGTCTGTCACTATGTCGGCCCGTGGCAGTCAGCAAAGCCACCCGTCCAACACGCCGCGGATGCCGAATGCTACGCCTAACATGCAGCAGCAAGTCGCGACCCCGATCAGCCGACCCCAGCAGATGGCAACGCCCCGGATGGCCGCACAGGCCAGCCCGACGCCGAACATGATGACGCACCAGCAGGCACAGTTCCTGCTGCAGCAGAACATGAACGCGGCCGCCATGGGCACGCCGCAGATGGGCAACAACAACGTCGCGGCGCAGCGGCTGCAGGCGCAGCAGCGCATGCAGCAGGCCATCCAGAGCGGCATGGCGACGCCACAACAGCAGGCACAGTACCTCAACCAGCAGCGCATGGCCGCCGCACAGTTGCAGATGCGTGCTTCCGGTGCCCAGGGTACGCCCCAGCAGCAGCAGGTGATGATGATGCAGATAATGGCGCAGCAGGCGGCGGCGCAGCAAGCCCAGCAGGCGGGCCTGAACCCGCAGCAGCAACAGCAACTCCAGCGGCAGATTTTCCAACAGCACCAGCTGCAGGTCCAGCAGCAGCAGCAGGCGCAACAAGCCCAGCAGCAACAGGTGCAGCAGGCCCAGCAACAGCAGCAGCAGCAGCAGCAGCAGCAGCAACAACAACAGCAACAGCAGCAACAACAGCAGCAGCAGGCACAGGTCCAGCAGCAGCAGCAGCAGCAGCAAAACCAGATGAACGCGCTGCTGCAGCGGCAGATGCTCAACGGCGGCCAGAACCTGTCCATGGCGCAGGCGAACAGCATGAACCTAACGCCCCAGCAACTGAATCAAATGCAGCAGCTGCAGCAGCAGCGGTCGCAGCAGCAGAATCAGCAGACCACCATGATTCTCCAACAGCGGCAGCGCATCTACAATAACAACATTGGTGCGCTCGCGCAGCGGTTCGGCGGCGAGAAGAACATACCGCCCGAGGAGATGGCCAACTTCCAGAAGCTGTGTCTCCAGCAGGCCCATCAGGCCGTGGCGAACCATCTCAACCAGCGCCGGCAGCAGGTGGCCGTGGCGATGCAGCAGCAGCAGCAGGCCCAACAGCAGCAGCAGCAGCAACAGCAACAGATGCAGGCGGGCATGCAGGGGATGCAGGGGATGCAGGGGATGCCACAGGGGATGCCCCAAGGGATGCAACAGGGCTTGCCGCAGGGTATGCCGCAGGGCATGCCGCAAGGTCTGGGCCAGGGTTTGCCGCAGGGCATGCAGGGTCTGCCGCAGGGCATGGTACAAGGCCTGCCGCAGGGCATGAACCCGGCAACGGCGGGGGCGATGAACCAGAACATGAACGGCCTGGGCGGCATGATGCCCCAGGGGATGCAGCAGTAGTGTGCGACTGTCCCCGAAGCGGCCGTCAGCCGCACGCCACCCTCCCGACAATCGGCCTCGAACGAACCGGATTCCCGACAGTCGACCTCCCAAGAACCGTCCTCCCAAGAACCGTCCTCCCAAGAACCCTCCTCGCAGGAACCAGCCTCGCAAGAACGCTTCCAGGGACCGTCTCAGATATCTTCTCAGGAACCCTCTCGAGAACCTGCGCACAATGCACCGGAAAGCTTTCAAGATATGCTCTCGCAAAGCATGGTGGTCCCCGATCTGTTTGCCGACGGCTCGGGCGTTGCTCTCATTGCCAACGATGGAAACCTGCCGGCCCAGGGCCAGCAACAAGCCTGGCAACAGCCATGGCGGCAACCGTGGCAGCAACAATGGCAACAACAATGGCAACGACCGTGGCAACAGCAATGGCCACAATCATGGCCGCCGGATCACCTCGGTGCTGTCCAGCAAAGAGGCCCCGACCCCAATGTATTGCGGTGGGCTATCGACCAGCAGCAATACCAAAACACCTACAGCCCGGTTGCGACTTTTAAGCAAGAGGACGGCCAGAACAGCTTTGTTGCCATGAACAGCTACACCGTTGCGGGTGCCGACGCCGAGGCCGACGCGGACGGCGACAGTGACGACGTCGTCCTGGTCGACGACGGCCACGGTGGGCCAAGCAACAGCGAAAGCACAGCCTTGCCGTTGGTAAAGAAAGAAGGCGGCAACTAAAACCTGTCCCCGTCGTCCCCTTTTCACTCCTCCCTACCTTTGTACCTCACCACCCTCTTTTCACCAACTTTCTTGCTCTCGGCGCGCTTTTGCTGACGCCTCATGGCGGCAGAGCGATTTCGACGCGGCCCTTTTCTCTTTTCTCTTTCCTCTTTTCTCTTTTCCTTTTTTTCTGTATATTCTCACGCTTGTTACTATTACTCTTTGGCTTTTTTTTGTTCTCTTGTAACCCTCTGGTCGTTTTAATACCCCCAACGGCACTTGTTTTTGTGTGTCTCTTTGTCTTTTTTTGTCATCTTTTCTTCGATTGTTTTTTATCGTCTATGCTCACGTACTCTGTCTGAATATGGTGTTGGTTATTTTTTACGCAAGAAACGGGGCGGCGGAATTCCAAAGGTTGCTTTTTCGTTTTGTCTCCTATTATTCTCTCCTTCCATGCATTTACAAACAAAAAAGGAAGGCAACAAACTTCGGTGTTCTCTGTTTATTTTATTTTTGTCGTATTAGCGGCCTCTCGTTCTTCTTTTCTGAAATTGCGTTTAACGGTCGTAATTTTCTTTTGCAGACACGTCTTTAATGGGTAGCTCAGAAAGCAATACAAGCCTGAATGCACATCTCTTTTTTTTTACCGATAATTTTGTTTACGATTTTGAAACGACGATGGCAACTACAGCTGTCTTTACCAGCAGTTCTATGTCGTATAGAAGCAGTCTTGGCAAACAGCATTGGCCCTGTCGATCCGATCGTTGACCCCACTGTGACGACGCCATGGGAAGTTCACATTCTGGGGAGGATTTTGATGCTTTCAATGTCTTGGCAGCGGCAGAGGTGCAGAGCTAGGGGAAATCCAGAAAAAGCTTACCCATCCTCGAGTCATGATGCTGGCAAGACCAGACTCGAATAGATACGAGACAAGCACAATAAACAGGGACAAATATCTCAACGAATGTAAATAGGAAGTACCAAAGCCAGGTAAAAAAAAAAAAACCACTAAGTTTTGAAGAACTAGAGAAGAGAAAGAAAACAGGACATGTTCAGTTCTCGGTCCATTTTGTGGCGAGCTGAGCTGGCAGTTGGATATGGATAGCGAGGCCTTGCTGCTTCGGGCAGCTCTCCACAGTCTCCTCACCTCGTCTTCCCCTGCATCACCCCATACAGGAAGCGCCTCACCGTTCAGAAAGGCAACGAGGGAGAAAGGGGCAACTCTACAATCTTCCATCTTCCTTTGTCGAAAGGTGAGAGGACAGCTTCAAGGCAAAGCGTTATGGAAAGGGCATCCCACCTTTGCTCGCCACAGGAATTCACCCAAGGGCATCGGGAAAAGGAACAGGAAAAGGATGTCGGTCCGTTGTGGCCGCAGTACGACGTGCATCCGTCCAGCCAAGAAATCCATCAAAGAATCGAACAACCATCAAAGAGGAAAAGAACAGCAGCCCGATTGTCATAAAAGACGAAACGTCACCCCATGCGTAAAATGGGCAAAAAGGGGGTGGCGAAGTTTCCTTTCCCTTGCAAGTCCACTGCTGTTCTTGTCTTGTTCGTAACGGCATTCGAGTCCGGGTGATGAAGATACTGGAGTGCTACGACGTTCTCCGTAGCTTTTACCTTGTTCCTTCTCGTTGTCCTTTTGTTTTAGTAAACTTGTCAGCGTGTCTTCCCAGCTTTCCGTGATGGGTATTAGCCCCTCCGTCTCCACCAACCAGGTCTTCAACCAAGCCACGGTCAACGCTCCACGCTCCACGCCATAAGTCAGAAGCTTGCCTGCTTGCGTCTTCTCCTCTGCTCTCTCCTCGGTCTCCTTTTCCCTCGCAAGCCCGAACCCAGGAGGTCTCCAGCCCAATCCCAATCAGGCAACCTCATGTTGTCTGTTTGATCGTTTATCGTTTATAGTTTATCGTTTATCATTTATCGTTTACGTCGTATGGATTTGCCGGCCCAGCAGGTTCTCCTGTTTCTCGATCGACAGGCGGTCTGCGCGATTTACGAGGCATGGGGCAAGACGAGCCTGCGAGCATTTGCTGTGTCGTGCTTGTACTTGCTCGTCGTTTCTTGTTGTGCTTTTGTTCCCTATCCTCACTTGAGCGCCCTTAATGGCAACCGGGGAGTCGGCCATGCCGAAGGTTCCATGCTGGACAGCCACGCTTTCTCCTTTTCTACCACAGGATTTATCTCGATGTGGGAGGACTTGGGCATATTATTGGAACTCCTCCTCGAGCTACACCATTGCACTTCAGCCCCAGCAGCCCTTCCAGATCTGGTCTGGCTAGGCCCAACGACACTAGCATCGAAGCCGGTCGTTGTCGAACCAGGAACTGTGTCTCGGCCACGGGGGAAGCGGAGCATGAAAAGTCCACGCACCTCGGTCTCTCTCTGCGATTCTTTCTGTGATGTTGTGCTCGCTTTTCCTTTTCCTCCCCCACGCTTTTCAGCTGGTAGGAAGATCTTGGCCAACGCGTTTTGTTTGTCGTAGACGCAAACCAACACACTGAAGACTGCGCACGAGAAACAGCCAAGCCTTTTTTGACAGGACCGTCCCGATGGCTGCGTGCGATCCCGCGGGCTGCGTGCGATGTGACTTCTGTGTACAAGTACTTTACCTGAGCTTGAGTCGTTTAGGGGCCACAGTTGTAGCGCATTGGATCGATTTTACCCCGCTGTGTAGCGGACCAACACCCACCCTGGGCGACCCAATGATGTCACCAACCAGCGTAGCCTGTTTCGAACGCGTGGTGTGCCCCCCTCCAGCCCCTCTAGTCCCCCTCTCCCCTTTTGGTTGTGCCTGTATTGGGTCTCCTTCGTTCCTGCCCTAGCCCTGGAAGCGACCGACGTCGGTCCTTCCTGCCTTCCCGTCTGTCATGGTGTACTCAGTAATCGTGGCAGACCACAAGAAAGAACAGGAGACAATTCGCAATTTATTGCTTCACCCTCCGGCCTCCAATTGCTTATTCCTGATGGACAGGCCCCGAGTCTCCGATTGCCTCTCCGCCTCTGACACCAGAACCAGGAACAGAACCTGGAGATTCCCTTGCACTTGCCCACTCCTGCAGTCCTACGCCACCCTCACATCCACCTCGTCTCCTCGTCTCCTGCATGCTGACCACTCTGCCACTCTGTTCCCCGAAGCACTGCATAGTATTGCTCTGGATGGACGATGGACGATGGACAATGGACAATGGAGGTGTTTCGTCTCTGCACGCCCCGTTTGCCCCGCGGAACAGGATCCGAGAAACGAGAAACGAGAAAACGAGGAAAAGTCCACTGAAACTGCAACAACAACTGCACACCGCCTACGTCCGTGGACACACTAAAGCAGACCAGCCCAGATCAAGCTTTTTGCTCGTGCATACTCCGTACAAAGTGCACAGCAGTACAAGGATGTACGACGTCGACACGGATGTACAACGTGCAGTTGAAGTCGGTGCCTCTCGATTTTCCACCTCGTCGAATCGCCCCTGGAGGTCGGTCAGGGTGGAAAATGGAAATCCCTTGCCCCTGCCCCTCTTCGCCTCTCGTTGTATTCGACATTTTTGAGAGTAGACTCGCCTTGAAACTGCTGACTGTGTTGTGTTGCCGTCGTCTGCCACTGTTCTATCGTTTCTGTTCCGTCTTCTTTTCCCACGTCCTCTCGTCAGCGGCCGCCGTAACGCCCACCCGTAAATGGCCTGGTCGTGCCTTCCCTGCTGCAGCCAATGCGCCCCACTTTCGTCGTTCTTCGTCTCGTTCTTCCCCCCCTCCCCCCCTCCTTCTCCACTCGACACGCCCCTAGCAAAAGAAAGCGGCAGACAAAGCTGCAAAGCTCCCAAAAAGCCAAGAAAATATGCTGTACTGGAGGTTGGGGTACAGCAACGCAGAAGCAACACAAAAGGATGAGCACAGAAGAGCAGACCAGAACGAGTAATGCCCAGTACGACCTAGATGCATGAAGGACGCAGGAATGCTGGACAAGAAGCTCTGACGTTGGCAAATGGCCGTCTCTGGACGTGCGGCGTGTGTGAGATGTGATGCGTGGCCCTGGAGGGGAAGGAGGGAGGGGGGCGTGTGAGACGGGGAAGGTGCGACAGGACGAGCATGTAAAGTAAAAGTAAAAGCAAAAAGAGGAAAGAGAAAAGACGAAAGAGGGAGCAGCTTCTCGTATGCAATGCGTGCGTCTACGTATGCGTGCATGGCCACGCAGGTAGCTCTTTCCCTTTGTCTCGTCGATTTCCGCCCTGCGTCCTCCTCTTAGCTCTCCCGACCGAGCTGCCTCCTTGGGACGCATTCTTTCCTTCAAATTGGGCTGCCTCCGCCCCCCCGACTGCTCCATCTTTGGCCCCTTTCTTTTGTTTCCCTTTCTACTTTCTACCTTTTGTTTCTTTCTTTACTTCTCCTCTTATTTTCTTCTCCCTCCATTCTCTCTCATTTGCCTCGTTTTCTCCCATCCTCACCTGACCACCCCATATTGCCTCACTCTCTCACGGCTCGTCACCTTCTTTTTTGTTGCCTCGCCTGGTAAGACCAGCCCCTCACTGATCCCATTGATCCCATTGACCCCCAATCTCAAGGTCCCCGGTCGGTGTCAATATGTCTCTTGCGTGTTCCTGCTGTCCTGCTCGGTCCCAGTTTCTGCTTTATTTGCCCTCATCTGTCTCGTCTGTCCCTGCTTGTCTGCCTGTCTGCCTGTCTCTCTGTCTGCTTACAATTTGACTTCCCTGTACCGCCCGCCCGCCCACGCCGCTGGTGACAGCTGCTTTTGCTCCTGCTCGGGCGTCTTCGTCACCCCACCAAGAAAGGGGCGTGGTAACCCAAGACGGGGAGGGCGGGATGGCGGCACGGCGGGAAGGATGGGGGCACAGAAGCTGTCTTTGGAGCTTCCCTTGACAGCAACTCTCTCACAGGCAGGACGACACACCGACCTTGTCAGGACTCACCTGGATATCTGACCCCTACTTCTGTGTTCTCTTCATCCCATGCTCCAGCTTGCTAACTGCTCAATATATATAGACCTCTCCTCGCAGCAGCAAGCTTTAATTCCGTCTTTCTCTCTCCCAGTCAGTCTGCACACTCCCAAGCTCCAGATAATTCGCTTTCCCACCCACTTACACCTTCTCTCGCTCAATCTAGTCCGTCCCCGACGTCCCCCACCACCAACCAACCGCAACCATGGTCCACCTCGCCGAGATCAAGCATGAAAATGCGACCACCGAGAAGCACCTTGACAAGGACATCAAGAAGACCCACCTCCGGCTCGCCAACGATGCCGACTGCTTCACCACCTCCGTCTACGGCTCCCGCTTTGCCTCGGCCGACCTGCCGCGCCACGAGATGCCCGAGACCGAGATGCCCAAGGAGGTCGCTTACCGCATGATCAAGGACGAGCTCAGCCTGGACGGCAATCCTATGCTGAAGTACGTTCTCACGCCCCATATGACAAGAGATGGCTTAACAAACTGCTGACCAGACTCTAGCCTCGCCTCCTTCGTCACTACCTACATGGAGGACGAGGCCGAGAAGCTCATGACCGAGTCCTTCTCCAAGAACTTCATCGACTACGAGGAGTACCCCCAGTCCGCCGACATCCAGAACCGCTGCGTCTCCATGATCGGCCGCCTCTTCCACGCCCCCGTCGGCCCCTCGTCCGGCGACGGCGCCGTCGGCACCTCGTGTGTCGGCTCCTCCGAGGCCATCATGCTCGGCGTCCTGGCCATGAAGCGCCGCTGGAAGAACAAGCGCAAGGCCGAGGGCAAGTCCACCGAGAACCCCAACATCATCATGTCGTCCGCCGTCCAGGTCTGCTGGGAAAAGGCCACCCGCTACTTTGAGATCGAGGAGAAGCTGGTCTATTGCACGCCCGACCGGTTTGTCATTGACCCGGTGCAGGTCGTCGACCTCATCGACGAGAACACCATTGGCATCTGCTGCATCATGGGCACCACCTACACCGGCGAGTACGAGGACGTCAAGGCCGTCAACGACTTGCTGGTCGAGCGCAACCTCGACACCCCCATCCACGTCGACGCCGCCAGCGGCGGCTTTGTTGCGCCCTTTGTCATGCCCGGCCTCGAGTGGGACTTCCGCCTGCCCAAGGTTGTCTCCATCAACGTGTCCGGCCACAAGTACGGCTTGGTGTACCCTGGTGTCGGCTGGGTCGTCTGGCGCTCTGCCGAGTACCTGCCCCAAGAACTGGTCTTCAACATCAACTACCTGGGCGCCGACCAGTCCTCGTTCACCCTCAACTTTAGCAAGGGCGCCTCGCAGGTCATTGGCCAGTACTACCAGCTGATCCGCCTCGGCAAGCACGGCTACCGCGCCATCATGTCCAACCTGACCCGCACTGCCGACTACTTGTCTGACTCGCTCGAGCAGCTCGGCTTCGTCATCATGTCCAAGAAGTCCGGCGAGGGCCTGCCCCTCGTCGCCTTCCGCCTGCCGCCCGTCCCCGCGCCGTCGGCCGGCGACGACACTGAGAAAGACCTAGAGAGCGACGGCGACGAGCGCGTCTACGACGAGTTCGCCCTCGCCCACCAGCTGCGCGTCCGCGGCTGGGTCGTGCCTGCCTACACCATGGCCCCCAACACCGACGGCCTAAAGATGCTGCGCGTCGTCGTCCGTGAGGACTTTACCTGGAACCGCTGCGACGCCCTGATTTCCGACATTAAGCTGTGCATGACGTTCCTCGAGAACATGGACAAGGAGGCGATCCGCAAGACCCAGGAGTTTGTTCGCATCCACAACATGGCCAGCAGCCGTGCCGAGCACAACCATCCCAAGTTCCGCGTTGGTTCCTTTCTGTTTCCCCCTGTTTTGCTTTTACAAACTACATCCAGTGCTGACCCACCTTTTTTGTGTCGTTTAGAACGAAGAACATTCGCTCCAAGGCAAGACGGGCAAGACGCATGCAGTCTGCTAATCTGGCCAACAATGCCAACGCGACCACGACCACGAACTCTACGACTCTGCCACGGCGTCCACGGCATCCGCATCCGCACCCACGACGGTTCGCAACGTTGGTGGTGGGATAAGGGATAAAAGAGAGGTCGAGACTGGGACTCGGCCCGCGCGGTGAGGGAAGGACAATCGGGAACCGTCTGTCGAAGACGGGTGCGAGACTTGGACCTGTTGTTTTTTGCTTTCTTGCTTTCTTGCTCTCCTTTCTGCATTTTTGCCTATGCGTCGTTCACGTCTGTTTTATTGTTTCGGCTAGCGAAAAATGAATCAAATCATTGGCCATTGTTTTGGATCTCTTTTGGACGATCTTCCCGCAACGTCTTATGGCCTGCGGCAAACTGGTGTGGCTATTCGCGGTTCACAGACGTCGGCTGAAGACGACCTCGAAGCAGTCCCACGCCTGCCTTTTATGTTACATGCGCATCTAGTTCTCCCGCATTTAAGAAACTTGCCACGGACACGGGATCGTGGCAGCGTGGAGAGTTCCCCTTTCTCACGCGCTGTCTGCGCCTGTTTTGAAACAGGCGGCGTTGGCTGAGATGGGTGCTGCGTAAGGGGATGGGGCGGACACAGTGTGAATACGTTGCACTTCCAGTTTTGAGATGCCTGATGCGGCGAATTTGCGAATTTTGGGGGCCTCCCCCACACTCTTGAGCCCCCCACTACCGCTACGGGGCACGGTACTTGCGGCATCTTGCAATGCGTCCGGAGAATTGGGTCGCACATGACACAGTGAGCATGTGCTTTTTCTTGCCTTTTCCCTGCTGCCCGCCGCCACTCTTACACCGTGTGAGGCCGAGCCAGCCGCCACTAATACCTGTTGCGCATTTCACATGTCAGAAGAACACAACACACATCACCAGGGCAGAAAATAAGATAGGGTCGCCCAGAAAGGAAGAAACACGAACGGAAAACACACCAGAATTTGTTCTTTTCAGTCCTTTTTTAATGGAGGCACCTGAGTGGCCATCCCAATTTTAACTTGGAGCGAATATCGAAAAAGGGAGAAGAAAACGAACGACCAACGACGATGGAAACGATATCGTAACACGAAATAACACGGAAAGCAGGAGAAGACGCCCAGACGACACGGAACCCGCGAGGAATACGAAGTTCTTTTTCTCTTCTTTTCTTGTCGATGATTCTTCCTTTGCCTTTTCATATTCATCTTCCTTTGTCCCTTTTTGATCGCATTTCGTCCTGTCTAGGGCCATAGTCCCTGACCTCATTCCTGCATAGCATTTCCTTTGTTCATCGTCATCCTTTGATACTGCTCTTCTCCTACCCTGTCCACGCATTGCAATACTGGGGTCCATCGATTTTCGGAATCACTCATCACACGCATCCGGACTACGACCTTTTACGTTGTCGTTCGGGTCGCCGCCCTTTTCGGTAAGGCATCAGCACACTATCGACGACATCTCCAACATCACCCCCTTCCCCTGACTATTACCAACCGACGCCTCGACACAAAACCAACATCACATCGCCATGATCGACCACGTGTTGGGCCGCCCGTCGATCAAATCGCGGCGCCTGCAGGTCCTCGCCGTCCTCGCGTTCTGGTCGACCTACCTCGCCCGCGGCGACAAGAATGGACCACCCGGTGCCCGGCCGCTCTCCCGGCTCCTCTCCAAGCGGCTCACGGCCTGGCAGGTTGTCCTGCTCACGATGTTGTATTTGTATGCCGTCCGCAACTTTAGCACCCTCGTCGGCCTCGCCAGCCCCGATCCGCTCACCAACATGTACGACGCCACCTTTTTCCGCGCCACCTGGGTGCTCACGGCCCTCGACGCCGGCTTCTGGACCGCCATGAAGATTCGCACCAAGTGGCTGCGCGACCTCGCCAGCATTGTTTTCTCCGGGTTTTACCTCGTGGCCGCCGAAAAGGCCGACGAAAAGGTCCGCAAGGTCCGCGGCAACCTGACCATCGAGCACCTGCGCGTCAGCTGGAATAAGGGCACCACGCCCTACCTGCAGTTCCTCCAGGGGCTGACCCGCCCGCGGCTGACGCGCTGGCCGGCACGGCTGGTGCGGATTCCGCGGCCGGCCACCAGCGACTACCAAGACCACCCCATCATGGCGTGGCTGTACTACGACGGGTCGATCGACAACCTGCGAGCGTCGGGCATCAACCGCGTGATCCTAGACATCCCCGGCGGCGGCTTTGTCGCCATGGACCCGCGCTGCAATGACGACCGGCTCTTTTCGTGGGCCGTCAAGACCGGCCTGCCCGTGCTGAGCCTGGACTACAAGAAGGCGCCCGAGTTCCCGTTCCCCTATGCGCTCAACGAATGCTACGACGCGTATGCGACGCTGGTGAACACGCGCGGGCGGTGCATCGGGTTGGCTGCCAAGGAGCCGGTGCGCGTCGTGGTCTCGGGCGACAGTGCCGGCGGCAACCTGGCAGCGGCCATGACGCTGATGCTGACCCAGCAGTCGGCGCCAGCCTTGCCAGCCGTGGCCACGAATGAGGCGGCCTCGTCTTCCCAGAGGCGGTTTCCCCTCCCCGATGGCTTGGTGTTGTCCTACCCCTGCATGGACGTCAACATTGGCAACTGGATGTCGGACGAGCAGATGGCGCTGATCCAGGACCGGCGCACGCGGGCGACGAACCGCAACGTGCTGCGGCGCAAGACGAAGCAGTACAGCGACATTGCGGGCACACCGCACGAGTCGGACGACGAGGGTCTGACAATGACCAAGGCGGTGCCACGCGGTGCCGACGCCGCTGGTGAGGATGGCGACTACAGCAGCAACGACGACGACGATGACGACGACGAAGAGCTGGTGCGGTCGCAGAGCAAACGGGCCGGCACGCCCAAGCCGGCCTACTCGCACGTCAACGTGTCGTCTTATTCTCGGCCACAAACCCCGACGGCCGAGCTGAAGCGGGAGCTGGGGTTGACGCCGACGACGACGACGGCCACGGAGAACAACGAGAAAGCTCGCGAAGCAAGTGCCAGCCCGCCCGGCAGCGGCAGCGAAAACACCAAAGCACCGACGGTGTCGTACCACCCCCATGCCATTAGCACGCAGCTCGCCACCGCGTCGACCATTTCCTACTTCAACGACCGCGTGCTCACGCCCGAGATGATGCGCGCCATGATCATCCTGTACATTGGCCCGCACAACCGCCCGGACTTTTCGCAGGACTACCTGCTGTCGCCCATCCTGGCGCCCGACCTCTTGTTGGCCCACTTCCCCAAGACATACTTTTTGACGGGCGAGCGCGACCCGCTGGTCGACGACACGGTCATCTTTGCCGGCCGCCTGCGCCGCGTCAAGGCGGCATACTACGCGTCCGGGGGCCGCCGCGTCGAGTACCGCGAGTCGGATGCGCTGGCCGACGGGTTTGACGACCGCGACGTGGCCGAGGTGGTGCTGATCCCGGGCGTCAGCCACGGGTTCATGCAGTTCCCGGCAGTGTACCCGCCCGCGTGGAAGTGGTACCAGCGGTCGGCAGGTTGGATCGAGGATGCGTTCCGGCATGCCGACGACGTGCGGGCGCGGGACGAGGCGGGCACCGGTGCGGCAGGTTTGCGGGTGCCGCGCGGTCGCACAACCTCACGGGCAAACAAACCGCAGGAGAAGGAGGCTACGCCGAGTACTACTACAGCCCCCGCTACGACAAAAAAGCCGCTGTCCGTTGACACGAAGAGTGCCGCCAAGACGCAGGTCGCGACGGCAGCAGCAGGAACTCAGTCGTCTGCGCCGGGCCACAGCCGCGTGCACTCGTCGGCGCGCACCGAGTCGAGCGGTGACGAGGCGCCGCTCGAGATGATGCGCATGACCAAGGACAACAAGGGTAAGTCAGCAGCGGGAGCGAGCAGCAACGAGTCCGTGCTGGCAAAGAGTGATGCACCCGCGGCATCATCCTCGGCCTCTACATCGACGTCGACGGCCGCCTCGACGGACTCCTCGACACCCGACGACAACGGCGCCACCGGCAACACCAAGACAAAATCGAAAAAGCAAAAGGCCCTGGTGCGGCAGCGGCAGCGGGTCAAGGACGACAAGGAGCTCGTCAAGCTCAAGAGCTCCGACGACCTCCTGGGGCGGCGCATGCAGGGGATTGTCGGCGGCCTGACGGGCGTGTCGGAGGAGTAGGCAGATTGTAACATGGCGCACGTTTTTACAGATTGAAAAAGTAAAAGAATGATATTAAATTATATGTTGAATAAATATCGTGCTCCGTAAATGCTCCTTGCTTTCCCAGACCCGGTCGTTTTGACCATGTACTCCATGTTAAATGCAACCAAAAAAACACCGTCCGTTATCGTCGTCTACATACGTCTACGCCTTCGGTGCAGACAGCGTACCCGCCGCCCATGCGGCCATCACACTGTCAATCTCGGCCAAGATCACCTGCTTCCGCGCGTCGTCGCACCAGCTGCCGCGCACGGCGTTGCGCGCAATGGTGGCCCAGTCGTCGGCGGCCAGGTTGTGTGCCTCCTGGACGGCGCAGTAGTTCTCCTGGATGTAGCCGCCAAAGTAGGCCGGGTCGTCCGAGTTGATGGAGAAGGGCACGCCGGCCTCCAAGAACACGCGGATGGGCACGTCAGCGATGGAGGGCGCGGCGCGCAGGCAGACGTTGGACAGCGGGCAGACGGTCAGCATAATCTGGTCAGCCGCTAAGCGGGCCATGAGGTCCTTGTCGGTGGCGGCGGCGATGCCGTGGTCGATGCGCTGGGCGCCGAGGTGGTCGAGGGCGAGGGTGATGTACTCGGCGGGGCCCTCCTCGCCGGCGTGGGCGGTGATGCGGGATGCGCCGCGGCGGGCGGCAGGGCCTGCAGGGGCAGAAACGGAGTGCCGTCTCGCCTCCCGGAAGACGTCGCGCCACAGCGTCGGCGGCAGATCGCGCTCGGACGAGCACAAGCCCAGGCCGGCGAGCGCACCGCGCAGCGAGTCGGCGTCGGCTTCCTTGTCAAAGGCCTCGTCCAGGGCCTGCACGACGGCCGCCTCCTGCGCTGCCTCGTCGCCGTCCGCCCAGTAGCCCTCGCGCAGCTGGGCGACCAGCGTGCCGCTGTCGGCGACGGGCAGGTGGCGCAGCAGACACGGAATCAGCAGGCTCGTCATGCCGCCGAATTCAGTGGCTGCGCGACGGCTGGCGGCGCGCAGACCGCGCACAACGTCGGCCAAGGACACGCCGCGGGCGAGGTGGACCTGCGGATCGAAAAAGATCTCGGCGTGGCGCACGTTGGCGGCGTGGGCCTTTTCGAAGTAGGCCATGGCCAGGGCCTCAAAGTCGGCGGCTGTCTGCAGGACCGACATGCCAATGTAGTAGTAGTGCAAGAAGTCGTCGAGGGACGTGAAGCGGGCATAGCGGGCGTAGAGGGCCTCGACGGACGCAAAGGCGGCATCCTCGGCGACGGGCGGCAGGGCGACGCCATTGCGCTCGGCGAGGGCAAAGAGCAGCTCGGGCGACAGCGAGCCCTCGACGTGCATGTGGTGTTCGCACTTGGGCAGGGCCGCGAGCAGCGGGTGCAGCGTGTGGTGACACATGGTGGAGGGGTAGAGGTGGACGGGAAGAACGGGTGGAGGACGAAAGCTGGTAGCAGCTCTGGTGGTGCAAAAGGAAAAAAAGAGACGTCGACGTCAGATGTCAAAAGCCGTTACGATGATGGTGAGACGCGATGCTCGATTGGTTCTCGTCTGATGTATGCTGGTAGGTCTGGATTGAATGAAGAGAGAGGGAAAGGGAGCAAACCGTCGATTGTCAACTGGGAGCGGTGAGTTTTATCCTTTTTAAGTTTTCCATTTCTTTTTAAACTTCTTCTTTTTCTTCCAGCTCCTTCCCCCCATTCGTCACAGATATGACATACTCCACGTGGACCTTCCTTGCCAAAGCGCCAGAAGGCGCCGTCGATTCACACTCGCGCCTTCCTTTGCAGCTTCCCTTCTCCACTGTGCCTGCCGCTCGGCGCCGCTTACCGAATACAGAAGGCGCATCCAGGGCACCTTTCGCGGTGGATGAGCGTACGCAATAATGGTGGAGGTTATTTGCAGTGAATACAGCGAGTCCAGTTGGCACGAACACAGCAGTTTGAACGTCTTTGCCGCCCGGACGCGCCGTCGTTCAGTGCGCCGTGTCCACCTCGCCCGCCTTCGGCGTCTGCCGTTCAGGGGCAAAGCGTGCAGACGCTAGCAAAAACGGCCGAGCAGATCTTGCTAGTGGGCAAACAGTGCGGACGAGATGCGGGAACTGGCCCGACTCTATCAGAAGAGGGTGAGAATGACGAGAGAACGAAGAGCTTGCAATACAGTTTTGGTCATCTGTGGTTGAGATTTTATTCAAGATTGTTCGAGTCATTAATAAGATCCCGCCAGTTGGGGTGGAATAAGACAAATCATAAACAATATGGATACGTCCCTCGTGCGCCTTTTTGTTTTCTCCTCCAGTCCGGAAGCAACGCAAGGCAAATAGTAATAAAACAGGAAAATCAAGAAGAAACAGAATAGGAAGAAAAGAAAACACACCAGAGCCGACCGTTTCCAATTAGACGGGGATCATGAGTAGCCCCTGGGGAATACGAATAAATATAGGATGCAATACAGACATAGCGGCGCTATTAGAAAGAGAGAGAGAAAGAGAGATAACAGAAGAGAGGAAAGAAAATAATCAAACAGACGACACACAATACGACTTCGTCCCCTCGCCTAAATAATGTTGGCAATGCTGATGCGGTCCTGGTTCTTGGACTTGCTGCTTGCACTGCCGCTTGCAGCTCCACTTCCACTCCCGCCCGCCACAGGGCTGTCCACGCGGCGCGGTGCCGCAGACGACCCACTCGGCGCGTCCGTCATGACGAAGCTGTGGGAGGGCTGTTGTTGTTGCTGCTGTGGTGGAGGCGGCGGAAGTTGCGGTCGTGGTCCGGGCAGAAGGAGTGGGAGTGTCGACATGGGCGGCATTGCCGACACGGACGGCAGTGACGAGAGTGCTGACATCGGCTGGTGCGTGTAGTGAGCGACCGGACTCGTGGTACCCGTCGTCGTCGAGGTTATCGAGTAGGATGTCGGTGGAGGTGGTCCGGCGGCGCTGGCCGGTCCTTCCGGTGCCGGTCCTGGCCCAGCGAGAGAGGCTAGACTGCGGACACGGTTCTCGAGCCGGTCCCAGCCGCCCCAGTCGCGGCTCTCGTCGTCGGAGAGGCCCATGCGGACGTCCAGGCGAGTCAAGGAGTTGCCAGACAAGAAGGGGGCAGGGAGAACGTCCGTTGATACTTCAGCCGGGGCTGTCCCCCCGGCCTCACCCTCCCACACCCAGGCGCTCTCGGGCGACGACTGCAGGTCTGCGCTCACGTACACGAGCAGCTCCTCGTCGCGGATCAGAGCGTCGTACAACGACTGCGGCGCGTTGGGCTGCGCAGGCTGTGTTGGCGTTTGCCCGGAAGGACCCTGGGAGCCCTGCGGACCCTGCGGTGCCGCCCGTGCCAGGTAGGCCGTGTACTCGGCGCGCTTGAACGCCAGGCACGACGTGAAGAACGCCAGATAGCGGCCGCAGGGCGTAGCCACCTCGCGGCGGACGACCGAGATGGCCGCGAGGGCGCGCACCAACAGGGCGGCGGCGTCGGCGTGGCCGGTCAATAAAAGGAAAAGAGTGCAGCGGAGGAGGTGGGTGGTGAGAAGAGACGTGGCGCCGGCGGCCAGTACCGCAGTCTGTTCATTAGGCTCTCCATCGTTCCCGCCGGCCAATCCCGTCCGGCGGACCAGCGTGGCGGTCTCGAGGGCCGTGTGATTGCACTGTTCGACGGCGGTAAGGCGGGCCTGTTGGTGGTGTTGACTGCTCTGCGAACGACCACCCCCGACAAACGGCGCCAGGTTGTGGCGGTGAAGGACGAGGCGGGCGTGCAGAAGGTAGACGAGCGGGTTGAGCAGCTGCAGCGAGAGCGTGGGTTGCTGTGTTTCCGAATGCGAATAGTGGTGGGCGGCCGGATCGCAGGCGGGTGGAAAGACGCGCAGGCATGCGGCAAAGTGCTGGTCGAACGTGGCCAGGTGCGTCGCGGGGATGTGTGTACCAGAGCCGGCGGAAGAAGTAGTGGTTGGCGCGGCAAACGACGAAGACGGTGAGGGTGTCGAGAGGGGTGAGGAGGGGTCGTCACCCGTGCCAGTCGGGCCAGACGAGGAGGAGGCGGCCGCCGTCAACAACCGGCCGAGTGCCGTGTAGGCGCGCACCACGTCCAAAACAGCCAGCATGGTCTGCGGCTGCGTGGACGGCTCGCCCGTGCCGTCGTCCGTCGGCAGCGCCACATCGCAGTCGTCGTCCTGGATCAGCGCCGGGCGGTTGCCCAAATCAAGAGTCAGCGCGCGGTCCACGACGTACAGCGCCCACCACACGCGGCGGCGCTGCTCTGCGTCAATACTTCTGTCAACCGGCTCCACGTACAGCCCCATGACCTGGGCGATGCGCACGGCGTTGGCGAGCCACGTCCAGGCGGCCGACTTGAGGTTGGACTCGTTCAGGAAGATGGCGAGCAGGAGCAGCGTGCGAACGTCGTCGATGGTCGGAGATGGAGAAGTGGTCATTGTCCAAGGGTCGATCAGGGCGCGCGCAGCCTCGGCGAGATGGGCGGCCGTAAATGGGGGTGCTGGTGCGTTGACGAAGTAGGTACTAAACAAGCCGCCAACGGCCAGAACAGAAAAGAAGAGGGCGACGAACGAGGGAGGTGTTTCGGGGATGGGTCCGGTTCGAATGAGCTCATCCACCTGCCTCTGGAAGGTCGGCCAGTGGATCATTGGCAGCATCGTATGCACTGACGAGTAGTAGGCGTGTAGCAGCGTGTCGACAACATCGCGGGGAGGGAGCTCGGGAAGGTTGGCTGTGGCGAGCTGCGTTTGTGTCTGTGCTGGTTTGGTTAGTGCCGTTGCTGGCGGTGTCCATAGTCCACGGGCAAAGATGCGCAGGTTGGCGCGCGCACGTCCGAGGTCAAATAGCGGCTGTGGCGCAGTGCTGCCGGAGAACGTCGAAGAGGGATAGGCGGACGGCGGGTGTCGTGTTACTGAGGAGGAAGCGGACTGGTACGGCGTCTGCCGGTGCCGCCGTGGCGGGTTTGACCCGATGTCGGGGATCGGGAGCAGGGGTAGTTGGTTGTGTCGGTGGTGGTGTTGGAGTTGGAGTTGGCGAGGCTGGTGTCCGTAGTAGTCGTCGTCATCCATGGCGCTGTGGTCGGCCATGGGCGTGTCCGCGTCCAGCCGGGACGGCCCGTCCGTGCCTTCCCGTTTGGGTGTTGGACCTCCGGACCCTTCGGACCCACCTCCACCTCCAGACGCCCCTTCCACCCGGCTCTCCTGCAGAATCAGCCGTAGCCCGCCATTCTCGCGCCGCAGCCGGTCCAGCTGGCGCTCCAGATCCTGCATCTGCTTGATGGACGACATGCGGCGGTTGGTCTCCTTGGTGAACTGGCACTTGACCTGGCGGTTGGAGCATTCGGAGCAGCTGGTCGTCTCGGTGGCGTCGCACTTGACTTTGCGCTCGCGGCAGGCGTCGCAGCTGGGGTCTTTGCGACGCTGGCGGTATGCGCGTTTGGCGGCGTGTTGTTGTTGCTGTTGCTGGTGGTGTTGCTGTTGTTGTTGATGGTGGGCGGCTGCTGCCGCGGCTGCAGCTGCTGAACTACTCAAATACGGAGCCGACGGCGGCAGCGGATGCTGTGGACCGCCCATGGATGTCGATGTCGATGTCGATGTTGACGGTGGAGGTGGTGGTGCCGTACCGCTGCCCCCGCCTCCACCACTACCGCCACCGCCATGGTGCAGCGGCGGCAGGGCAATGTAGCCCGGTCCGGGCGTGCTGGCCAGCGAGTCGGTCGGCGGCAGCGAGTCGCCGCGGCCCATGCTAGAATACGAGTAGGGGTGGGTGTGAGAATACGAACGTGGGTGGTTCGTGTGGTGATGGTGGTGGTGGTGCTCATACGTGTGCTGCTCGTGCTCGTGGCCGTACAACGGGTAGTTGTGGTTGTGGTTGTGACTGTGACTTTGGTTGTGACGGTAGCCGTAAGGTGTGTCGTGCGGCGGCTGCTGGTGGCTGTTGTGGTGCTCGTGGCCGTGTTCGTGCTCGTGCAAGGATGGCAGACGGCTGGAGGCGCCGCCAGGCAGGACGCCGACGGGTTGTGGTCCTTGTCCTGCTCTTGGTCCCGGCAGGGCAGGAGCGAATGCTGGTGGTCGTGCTCCTGTGAAGCCTCTCGTCGGCGGCCGCCCGTCTGACACTGATCCTGACCTTGTGCTTGTGATGCTGCTGCTGCCACTGACACTGCCACTGCCACTTTCACTTCCACTCCCGTTGAAACGTCCGTGCAAGGCGTGCAGCTGCCGTGGGGAGGCGGTGGACGACGAGGCGACAGACGACGAGTCAAACGAGCGCGTGGACAGGTTGGGCGAGCGCGGGTAGTTGTGCAACGACATGGCCATGGTGAGGGGGGGCGGGGAGAGGGGAGAAAGAGGAGAAGAGGGGAGGAAAGAGAGAGAAATGGAAGAAGTATGCCAGAGAGAGGATGGAGAAAACAATAGTCGAAATAAAACGGAAAAAAGAGGAAAAAGAGACAAAATATCCGGAGTCGTGGGAGAAGTCGAGAACCGAAAAATAATGGAAAAACTCAAGATGGAAAAATCAAATCAACACCGGGACGGGAGCGAGAACAAGAAAAAAAGAGAAAGACAGAGATAGATAGGACTGGCCGACTTCCATTGCCCACAACAACCGTGGATGACGACGACACCTAGGTTCTCTGTCTTTTGGCTCCTTTTGTCGCTCTGGCTTTGTAGCCGTATCGTGGTGTTTGAACACAAGCGTGGAGGATGCACGGCGTGGGAGGAGCAAAAACAAAAGGATGGGGACGTGGGCGGGCTGAAGGATTATTCGCTGGTTGGTGGGAAGGCGAAGAGAGGGTGAGACCAGAGTGAGAGCAGTGTGAGGACAAAGTAGAGGAGGCAGAGGCAGAGTGAGGAATGGTGTTGGCAGTCTGTTGGTAGGCTCTCGTGGTGGCCTGGCCCTTTAAGGTTGGACTACGTTTTAGGTTGTCCTGTTCTGTATTCTGTATTCTGTATTCTGTGTTCTGTATTTTGTATTCCGTACGGTACGTTGTATATGCGTGTATGCGTGTATGTGCGAGGTGAACAGTGCAGTGTTGCGTTGCGTTGCTGCGTGGGCGAAATGGAGGTGGTGTTGGTGTGCGTGTTGGTGCTGCGTTGCTTTAATGCAGCTAAGCCGGACTGCAGTTCGTTCGTTCGTCCTCGGGAGCTGCCTTTTTCTGCTTTGCTTGCTTTCGATCGTCCCCAATTTGGCTTCTAGGGAACCAAATCAAGGGTGGGAGGCAGGTGGGAGTGAGGTGAAGGAAGGGTTCTCTTTTTGCTTTCTTTTCTTTTTTCTTATTTTGTGTGTCGATATGTCGTATGCTTTGCTTCGTCGCTCAAGACCTTGCTTCGTCTTTCTTGTCGTCATCTGCTCCTTGTCGTTGGAGCAGGGCTCCTTGATATAAAGGATTGCCGTCAAGGCCCCTCTGGCCCCCCCTGTCCGTCTTTGTTGAGTTCTTTTTGTTCCCTCTCGTTTTTTATTCCTTTTTACATCTTTTCCCCTTCCTCCCTCGCCGCTTCTGTTCTAATTCCCGTCGTCTTGTCCACACACCACACACCACACACCGTTCCCTTGTGCGAGGGATAGTAGTCACACTCACACTCCCCCCTGGTCGCTTTTTTCCCCTTCTGTTCTCACCCTCTTCTCAGATCGCCCACGCCACAGCAGTGCTTGCCGAGGTCTCTCGTGTGGGTGTGGCCGTCTCGACCGCGATCTGTTCTGGTTCTTGTTCTGGTTCTGATTCTGGTTCTGTTTCTGTGCTTCTGTGCTTTTGTGTTTGTGTTTCTGCTTTGTTTCTGTTGCGATCGTCGTGAGTCGTCTTTGGTCGTCTTCTGGGCATCAAATTCTTCTCAGTTCTTACTATGTCTTGATCTTCGTCGAGTCCCTTTCTTTTTTGCTTTTTCAGACAGTTTATTTTTATTTTTGATATCCTCTTTTCTTTTTCCCCACACCAGACTTTGCCATTCAGTGGTTCTGTTGCGGGCTAGCCAGCGTACTTGAATAGGCGATTGTCGATCAGGGCCGGCACAAAACAATGTTTCACAGTTGGACGCCGTATTTTCTTTTTGTTTGGGTCGGGGTGGGAGGAGGAGGGTTGGAGGTGAGGAGGGGGAGGCGAAAAAAGAAAAAGAAAAAGAATTATAAAATAAATCAACGTTCACTGCAAATGGTGGGGGGTGGACAATCGAGGATGGAGGGTGGAACGGATGAGGCAAAGAAGACGGGGAGGCAAGTATGTGGGAAGGGGAGTACGAAGTACAGGCAGGAAGGGAACGCAAAGGGCACAGAAGGAGGACACGGCTACCGCAGAAGAGGATTCGTTTTGCCGGATGCAGGCTGCAGGCTGCAGGCTACACTACACGCACAGCACAATATGCACCAAGGGGGGCTGATCTTGAGTGTATCTTGCAGGGGTTGTACTATGAGGAGCTTTTCAGTGTGCTGGCGGTTGTGGATGAGTGGGTGGATGTGGAAGTGGCAGTGGGAAGCCAGAGGGATGGGCGAGAGCAAAAAGAAAAACAAAAGAGAAAACAGTACGATGTTCGACGTACGAGGTGCTCCGTTCCCCGTAAAGAGAAGAATGCCAAGAGTGGAAAGAGAAGCGGCAAAAGCAAAAAAAGGCTACCATGGACACAAATGAGGCTACAAAACAGAGGCTACTGATGGGGCTACACGGACAGGCTACGGCTACGACGCAAGGCTCGATCAAGCAGAAAAAGGAGGCAGATGGGGATGGCCACGAGCGTTCATAACCGTTTGCTGTCAACGAGTCGACGTACTCTTACAAAACATGGTAATCTCACAACAGAACTAACGATAATACGATACGCACGCTGGCATGCAAGGGAACAAACATGGAACGGTTTAAAAAAGAATCAAACCCCTTGTGAGGTTGCAACCTTCTGCTGTCGTTGACTTTATCTTTTGGCTGTTTTTGTCTCTTGTCCCTGCACTGTCTGTGCAAAACTGGCTGAAAGGGCAATACTCCGTAGAGATGGAGGTGAACGCGGAGAGGGGCAAGCGCATCGAAAAGGGCATCGACAAGGGCATTGACAAGGGCATCGACAAGGGCACGAAAGGGCCGGCGGAGAGATAAAGGTGTGCACTTGCGGAAGGATGCGAACAAGGCACAGGGTCACGGTGCGTGCTCGAAAAATGATGAAAATGGATGAGCTGCAGTAGTGCGAAGAGACCCAAGAAAAAAAGGGGGGCCACGTTCCGTCTAAAACCGGGGGGGGGGG